>AWOL01S0045246.1:0-14329 GCA_000715115.1 Nicotiana otophora
TAATAGTTGAGTCAGTGATTCGAACTCGAAGTAATGTAGCCCGTGGGCTTGATAGTCGAGTGAGTGCTTGCTCGAACTCAAAATAAAACGTAGCCCATAGGCTTAGTAGTCGAGTGAGTGATTCTAACTCGAAGTAATGTATCCTATAGGCTTAATAGTCGAGTGAGTGCTTGCTCGAACGCGAAATAAAAGTAGCCCGTAGGCTTAGTATTTGATGAGTGCTTGCTCAAACTCAAAATAAAAAGAAGCCTGTAGGCTTAGTAGTCGAGCGAGTGATTCTAACTCAAAGTAATGTAGCATGTAGGCTTAATGGTCGAGTGAGTAATTTGAACTCAAATTAAGAGTAGCCCATAGGCTTAGTAGTCGAGTGAGTGATTCAAACTCGAAGTAATGTAGCCCGTAGGCTTAATGGTCGAGTGAATACTTGCTCGAACTTGAAATAAGAGTAGCCTGTAGGCATAGTAGTCGAGTGAGTGATTCGAACTCGAAGTAATGTAGCCCGTAGGCTTAATAGTCGAGTGATTGCTTGCAAAAACGTGAAATAAAAGTAGCATGTAGGCTTAGTAGTCGAGTGAGTCCTTGATCGAACTAGAAATAAAAAGTAGCGAGTAGGCTTAGTAGTCAAGTGAGTGATTCGAACTCGAAGTAATATAGCCCGTAGGCTTAATGGTCGAGTGAGTGCTTGCTCGAATTCCAAATAAGAGTAGCCTATAGGCTTAATAGTTGAGTGAGTGATTCGAACTCCTAATAAGAGTAGCCCATAGGCTTAATAGTCGAGTGAGTGCTTGCTCGAACTCGAAATAAAAGTAGCCCGTAAGCTTAGTATTCGAGTGAGTGCTTGCTCGAACTCAAAATAAAAAGTAGCCCGTAGGCTTAGTAGTCGAGTGATTGATTCTAACTGGAAGTAATGTTGCCTGCAGGCTTAATAGTCGAGTGAGTGCTTGTTCGAACGCAAAATAAAAGTAGCCCGTAGGCTTAGTATTTGAGTGAGTGCTTGCTCAAACTCAAAATAAAAGGAATCCCATAGGCTTAGTAGTCGAGTGAGTGACTCTAACTCAAAGTAATGTAGCATGTAGGCTTAATGGTCGAGTGAGTAATTTGAAGTCAATTAAGAGTAGCCCATAGGCTTAGTAGTCGAGTGAGTGATTCGAACTCGAAGTAATGTAGCCCGTAGGCTTAATGGTCGAGTGAATACTTGCTCGAACTTGAAATAAGAGTAGCCTGTAGGCCTAGTAGTCGAGTGAGTGATTCGAACTCGAAGTAATGTAGCCCGTAGGCTTAATGGTCGAGTGAATACTTGCTTGAACTTGAAATAAGAGTAGCCCGTAGGCATAGTAGTCGAGTGAGTTATTCGAACTCAAAGTAATGTATCCCGCAGGCTTAATAGTCAAGTGAGTGCTTGCTCGAACTCGAAATAAAAGTAGCCCGTAGGCTTAGTATTTGAGTGAGTGCTTGCTCGAACGCAAAATAAAAAGTAGCCTGTAGGCTTAGTAGTCGAGTGAGTGATTCTAACTCAAAGTAATGTAGCCAGTAGGCTTAATAGTCGAGTGGGTGATCGCTCGAACTCAAAATAAGAGTAGCCTGTAGGCTTAATAGTTGAGTCAGTGATTCGAACTCGAAGTAATGTAGCCCGTAGGCTTAATAGTCAAGTGAGTGCTTGCTCGAACTCGAAATACAAGTAGCCCGTAGGCTTAGTATTCGAGTGAGTGCTTGCTCGAACTCAAAATAAAAAGTAGCCTGTAGGCTTAGTAGTCGAGTGAGTGATTCTAACTCGAAGTAATGTAGCCAATAGGCTTAATAGTCGAGTGAGTGCTCGCTCGAACTCGAAATAAAAGTAGCCCGTAGGCTTAGTATTCGAGTGAGTGCTTGCTCGAACTAAAAATAAAAAGAAGCCCATAGGCTTAGTAGTCGAGTGAGTGATTCTAACTCAAAGTAATGTAGCCTGTAGTCTTTATGGTTGAGTGAGTAATTTGAACTCAAATTAACAGTAGCCCATAGGCTTAGTAGTCGAGTGAGTGATTTGAACTCGAAGTAATGTAGCCCGTAGGTTTAATGGTCGAGTGAATACTTGCTCAAAATTGAAATAAGAGTAGCCCGTAGGCTTAGTAGGGGAGTGAGTGATTCGAACTCGAAGTAATGTAGCCCATAGGCTTAATAGTCGAGTGAGTGCTTGCTCAAACTCGAAATAAAAGTAGCATGTAGGCTTAGTAGTCGAGTGAGTGATTCGAACTCGAAGTAATGTAGCCCATAGGCTTAATAGTCGAGTGAGTGCTTGCTCAAACTCGAAATAAAAGTAGCATGTAGGCTTAGTAGTCGAGTGAGTCCTTGATCGAACTCGAAATAAAAAGTAGCCAGTAGGCTTAGTAGTCGAGTGAGTCCTTGATCGAACTCGAAATAAAAAGTAGCCAGTAGGCTTAGTAGTCGAGTGAGTGATTCGAACTCGAAGTAATATAGCTCATAGGCTTAATGTTCGAGTGAGTGCTTGCTCGAACTCAAAATAAGAGTAGCCTGTAGGCTTAATAGTCGAGTGAGTGATTCGAACTCGAAGTAATATAGCTCATAGGCTTAATGTTCGAGTGAGTGCTTGCTCGAACTCAAAATAAGAGTAGCCTGTAGGCTTAATAGTCGAGTGAGTGATTCGAACTCGAAGTAATATAGCTCATAGGCTTAATGTTCGAGTGAGTGCTTGCTCGAACTCAAAATAAGAGTAGCCTGTAGGCTTAATAGTCGAGTGAGTGATTCGAACTCGAAGTAATATAGCTCATAGGCTTAATGTTCGAGTGAGTGCTTGCTCGAACTCAAAATAAGAGTAGCCTGTAGGCTTAATAGTCGAGTGAGTGATTCGAACTCGAAGTAATATAGCTCATAGGCTTAATGTTCGAGTGAGTGCTTGCTCGAACTCAAAATAAGAGTAGCCTGTAGGCTTAATAGTCGAGTGAGTGATTCGAACTCGAAGTAATGTAGCTCGTAGGCTTAATAGTCGAGTGAGTGCTTGCTCGAACACGAAATAAAAGTAGCCCGTAGGCTTAGTATTCGAGTGAGTGCTTGCTCGACCTCAAAATAAAAAGTAGCCCGTAGGCTTAGTAGTCGAGTGTGTGATTCTAACTCAAAGTAATGTAGCGTGTAGGCTTAATGGTCGAGTGAGTGCTTGCTCAAACTCGAAATAAGAGTAGCCCGTTGGCTTAGTAGTCTAGTGAGTGATTCGAAATCGAAGTAATGTAGAACATAGGGTTAATGGTCAAGTGAATGCTTGCTCGAACAAGGAATAAGAGTAGCCCATAGGCTTAGTAGTCGAGGGAGTGATTTGAACGCGAAGTAATGTAGCCCGTAGGCTTAATGGTCAAGTGAGTGCTTGCTCGAACTAAAAATAAGAGTAGTCCATAACCTTAGTAGTGGAGTGAGTGATTCGAACTCGAAGTAATGTAGCCCGTAGGCTTAGTAGTAGAGTAAGTGATTCGAACTCGAAGTAATGTAGCCCATAGGCTTAATGATCGAGTGAGTGCTTGCTCGAACTCGAAATAAAAGTAGTCCGTAAGCTTAGTAGTCGACTAAGTGATTCGAACTCGAAGTAATGTAGGTCATAGGATTAGTAGTCGAGTGCGTGCTTGCTCGAACTCGAAATAAAGTAGCCCGTAGGCTTTGTTGATTTTCGGTTAATAGTCCCTGATTTAAGTGGTAGTGATAAACCCTTAAGCCTGTTTGCATAATAAATCTCGAAATAGAGGAATTTTGCTTGGATAGAAGATATCGGTAAAGAATAAAGTTTTTTTTGTAAGTCATTATACATATGTTCATGTTTTGTGTTAGGGCACGGGCCAACAACATGAGCATGGCTCGGTTTGACCATTTGGCTCTTACAATGTTCCGATAGTATGAAGTAACTTTCTTTCATCGAACTTGATATATTTTAGGGGTAATGCCTCTCCAGTATTTGAGGTCGATTGTAAAGAGGCCTCAGATACTGTTGAATTATTCTAAGTTAGCACGATCAATGGTTGCCTCATTAAAAACCTTGCCGAAAAACCCATTTGGGATAAAACTGGTCTAAGGGGAAAAGAGTGCAACGCGTGCTTTCAAACCTAGAACTCCTGCAAGGGTTAGTTTTGAAATATAAACGAACATGGGAGGGTCGTACCTTAGTAGTCGACACATTCCGAATGCTTGGTAGTTGTTTGCCATTTATAATACCGAGCTTGTAGGATCCTTTACCGACGTTTTCGAGAACCTGATATGGTCCTTCCCAGTTTTGACCCAGTTTTCCTTCATTTGGATTTTGGGTGCCGAGGGTGACTTTCCTTAGCACTAAGTCCCCGATTTTAAAATGGCGAAGATTGGTTCTTCTATTATAGTACCTTTCGATCCTTTGTTTTTGGGCGGCCAATTGGACGAGAGCACCTTCTCGTTTTTTCATCCAATAATTCGAGGCTAGTATTCATAGCCTCAGGATTTGACTCTTTGGATGTATATCGAAACCTGGCACTAGGTTCCCCGACTTCGATTGGGATCAAGGCTTCAGAGCCATATACTAAGGAGAACTGGGTTGCCCCCGTACTAGATTTTGATGTTGTTCGATACGCCCAAAGAACTTCGGGTAGAATTTCTCTCCATTTTCATTTAGCGTCGTTCAACCTTTTTTTAGGTTTTGAATGATAGTCTTGTTTCTTGATTTGGCCTATCCGTTCCCACTAAGGTCATACGGTGTTGATAATATCCTTTTTATTTTATGGTCTTCGAGGCATTTCGTCACTTTGCTGCCGATAAATTGTTTCCCATTGTCACACATTATTTTGGCGGGTATGCCAAATCGACATACGATATGATCCCAAATGAAGTCTGTAGCCTCTTTCTCCCTTATGTTTTTGAACGCCTGTGCTTCAACATATTTAGAGAAATAGTCAGTCATAAATAAAATGAACTTAGCTTTACCTGGGGTCGATGGTAGAGGGCCGATGATATCCATTCCCCATTTCATGAATGGCCATGGGGATAGGACTGAGTGAAGTTGCTCTCCGGGCTGATGGATCGTCGATGCAAACCTTTGACATTTGTCACATTTTCGAACAAAATTCTTTTGCATCTTTGTCCATATCGATCCAATAACATCCTGCTCTGATTATTTTTCGGACTCATGAATCGGCACCAGAATGATTTTCACAAGTACCCCCGTGAATCTCACGTAGGATGTAGTCAGTGTCTCCTGGACCTAAGCATACTTCCAATGGTCCATCAAAAATCCTTCGGTATAATGTTCCATTTGCAGACAATGTGAATCGAGCAGCTTTTGTTCGTAGGGCCCTCAAAATGTTAGGGTCCGATGGGAGCTTTCCGTTCTCCAAGTATTCAATATACTTATTCCTCCAAGAGTCACGCTTGGCTTCAACGACTTCTGCTCCCAAGCTTTTAGCTAGCTCGAGACCTGCAATCATGACCTCATACTCGGCCTCGTTTTTAGTCAACCTAGTAGTTTTGATAGATTGCCTAATAGTGCTACCCGTAGGTGGCTTTAAAACGATGCCTAGCCTGGACCCCTTCACGTTCGAAGCCCTGTCTGTGAAAAGGGTCCATACCCCCGATGACGTACCCGATTTCAACAAGAGTTCCTTTTTGACTTCGGGTACATGGGTTGGCGTGAAATCAGCCACGAAGTTCACTAAACTTTGAGACTTGATGGCCGTCTAGGGTTGATATTCGATATCGTACCCACTGAGTTCGACGACCCATTTGGCCAATCGGCATGATAGTTCGGGCTTGTACAAAATATTAAGAAGTGGGTAAGTGGTTAATATGCATATGGGGTGACATTGAAAGTATGGTCTTAACTTTCTAGAGGCGCTTATCAGTGCAAGTGCCAATTTCTCTAAGTGTGGATATCTAGTTTCTGCTTCCCCTAAGGTTCGACTTACATAATAAATGGGAAATTGCGTACCTTGCTCTTCTCGAACTAGGACACCACTTACCACGATTTCTAATACTTTCAAGTATAAGCAAAGTTTCTCGTCTGCTTTTGGAGTAGGGCTCGATAGGTATTGCTTCAATTACTCTAATGCCTATTGGCATTCCGGGGTCCAGGAAAAACCGTTCTTCTTTTTGAGTAGAGAGAAAAATCTGTCTTCGATCTGACGACCTTGAAATGAATCGGCCCAAGGCTGCAATCCGTCTCGTTAGTCTCTGCACAACTTTTACACTGTCCACGATGGCGATGTCTTCGATGGCCTTGATTTTGTCGGGGTTGATTTCGATTCCCCGATTCGATACCATGAAGCCGGGGAACTTGCCCGAACCGACCCTGAATGCACATTGCGCGGGATTGAGCTTCATGTTGTATTTTTTTAAAATCTCGAATGTTTCCTGCAAATGAGCCAAATGGTCCTCTGCGTGCAGGGACTTAACTAGCATGTCATCAATATAAACTTCCATTGATTTACTTATTTATTCCTCAAACATTTTATTTACTAGGCATTGGCAAGTAGCTCCTGCATGTTTTAGACCGAAGGGCATCACATGGTATAATCGTTGGGGGTTAATGAATCTTTGGGAAGTGGAAAAGAATCTTTGGGGCACGCTTTGTTTTAATCCTTATAATCTACACACATTCTAAGTTTGTTCCCTTTTTAGGGACTACAACTACATTGGCTAACCATTCATGGTATTTCACCTCCCGAATGGACCCTATTTTAAGAAGTTTAGTTACCTCGTCCTTTATGAATGAGTGCTTTACCTCGGACTGGGGTCTTCTCTTTTGCTTCACCGGTTTGAACCTAGGGTCCAGGCTTAGTCGATGCATCTTTATATCCGATGGGATCTCTGTTATGTCTAAATGGGACCAAGCAAAACGATCTATGTTATCAATAAGAAATTGAATAAGCCTTTTCCTGGGTTTGGGGATTAATCCCGTTCCCAGGTATACCTTTTATTCGGGAAAGTGCTCTATTAGTATGACTTGCTCCAGTTCTTCAATCGTTGATTGGGTAGCGTCGGAATCATCGGGGACCACGAAGGATCGAGGGATCCTTTGATCATCATCTTCGTCAATCTTCTGATTTTCTAGTTGGGTTGAAGTTGGCGTCTGTGATTGATATTTGGTATAATCTTCCCCTTTGGAGTCTGACCCCTTTATTGGCGAAGGTGAGGATATCAGAATTACTTCTTCGATGGCAAACATTTCCCTGAAGGCCGGTTACTCTCCGTACACTATTTTGACTCCCTCTGATGTTGGGAATTTAAGAACCTGGTGGAGGGTCAAAGGTTCGACTCTCATATTGTGGATCCATGGCCTTCCAAAAAGGGCATTGTACCTCATGTCTCCTTCGATTCCCTGGCACTTCGTTTTCTGGATGGTTCCGGCCACGTTTATTGGCAAAATTACCTCTCCTTTGGTGGTTTCACATGCCATATTGAATCCATTCAGAACCAGGGTTGCGGCTGATCCTATAGACCGAGCTGTTCTACAACCTTCGATCTAATAATTTTGGTCGAGCTACCTAGATCAATTAACACACGCTTAACTTTAGTTTTATTCATACATACAGATATTACTAGTGCAGCGGTGTGAGGTTGTATGACTCCTTCTGCATCTTCAACATTAAAGGACAATGTTCCTATGAGTGCGTAATCCTGAGTTCGGGGTCGCTTTTCTCCCATAATCTATGTCTTTGTGATTTTAAGAACCGACCCTTGAGGGGTATCGACGCCACCGATGATCATTTGGATGATGTGTTGTGGTTCTTCCTGTTTATTTTGTTTACCAAAATCCCTATTTTTTAAATGGAGTTTGGCCATGTCGCTTCATAATTCTCGAAGGTGCACTTTATTGAACAACCGGGCTACCTCATCTCTTAGTTACCTTCAATCTTCCGTTCTGTGTCCATGAGTGCCATGATATTCGTACATTGGATTGGGATTCCTCTGGGCAGGATCGATCTGCATGGGTCGAGGCCATTTAGTGTCTTTGATGCGTCCGATAGCTGACATAATGGCGGATGCATTAATGCTGGAGTTATACTCCGAACATCGTGGTGCTTCCTTAGGTCCGGTAGGACTGTCGAACCCATTTCTGTTCATCAACCCCCGGGACCCTTGACCTCGATCATTTATTTTATTTCCTTGTCTGGGGTCACATCTCGATTCATTGATCCTGTGGTTTCCATTATATGGTTGGTACTGGTCCCTAATCGGACATTTTCCTCGGCTGATGTCCCTTCTAGA
This sequence comes from Nicotiana otophora, assembly GCA_000715115.1. Taxonomy (NCBI): domain Eukaryota; kingdom Viridiplantae; phylum Streptophyta; class Magnoliopsida; order Solanales; family Solanaceae; genus Nicotiana; species Nicotiana otophora. Next base: position 8,206 of record AWOL01S0045246.1, read on the forward strand.
AGCGGGTTCAGAACCCAAATGATCGTCTTTGATTCTAATTTTTCACTGGTACCGATTATGCACGTCGGCCTAAGTAATAGTTGGGTATTCGATTAGGCTATGCTTTAACCACCGTGAAGCCATCGAACTTCGTTCGTTCAAACCTTGAGTGAAATCCTGGACAGCCGAATCATCTGTAACTGGTGGCAAACCCATTCGTTCCATTTGAACACGAGATACGAACTCCCTTAGCATCTCGTTATCCTTTTGTCTCACCTTGAACATGTACGACTTCCTGGTCATGATCTTTATGGCCCCGACGTGTGCTTTGATGAAGGAATCTGCAAGCATAGCAAAAGAATTGATAGAATTAGATGGTAAATTCTGATACCATATCATTGCTTCCTTTGACAGGGTTGCACCGAATTTATTCAATAACACGGATTCGATCTCATCATCCTCTAGGTCGTTCGCTTTGATGACACATGTGTAAGAGGTGACATGTTCGTTACGGTCGGTAGTTCCATTATATTTAGGAATCTCGGGCATGCAGAATTTCTTTGGGATCGGTTTAGGAGCCGTGCTTGGGGGGAAAGGCTTTTGCACGAATTTTTTGGAATCTAAGCCCTTCAATATCGGTGGTGCCCCCGGGATCTGATCAACCCTGGAGTTATATGTTTTCACCTTTTTGTCGTTTGCTTCGATCCTCCTTTCTCCCGATTTTATTCGTCTGGTCAGTTCTTCGAACAGCTTAGAAATTCGGGATTAGTCCCCGACTCCTGCTCATTTGAGCTTATTAAAGATGGTTCCGTTGTATGGGCGATTTCTCGTGGTGGACTGGGCTCTGGACTGCTCGGTATCTGGGTTTGACATGCAACTGAGCTATTGCTACCTATTGAGCTTGCAACATTTCAAAAATCATACGCAAGATGACGCTGTTTTCCTCGACATTATGGGTATCTCGACATGCAGACCGAGTGCCACCATGAATGCTATTTTGAGGTTCAGAATGTAGGTTCGCCTCAATGGCCACATGCAAATTAATGTCTATTACCACTTCGATTCGACCTCCAATGGCGTCGACAAGCGGCCTTTCGGTACTGGGTGTCAAGTTATTGTTCTCATTTGAAGACCAGCTTCATTGTCAATAGGTAGGGCCATTTAATTGATAGTTAGTCGTTGCTAATCCGAAATCAAAGACACTTCCGGAAACAAGCGCAAAACGGTATGTTTTTTGCAGATTCGTATCAAATAATCACTATTATCCTTAGACCCACGGTGAGTACCAAAGTGTTTACCCGAAAAACGGATAGAGTTAAATTTGTACCTAGTTCTAAGGGTATGAGGTATAACTTGACACTAGTCGTAAGAATAAATAGAAATATCGAGTGGTTACTGCAGAGAATGAAAAATAAGTAAGGCTGGAAAGAAGATAATTTAAGGATTGAGCAAGATGAGTCAATCTATGAAGCTTAAAAAAGGATAAATTCTTTAATATAGGAATGTATGATATCTCAGTTACAATGTACAGAACACTTGATCCTCTACAGAAATAATAACCAACCCTTTATAGTGGAGGGATCCTACTTTAGATACAATTGAAAATACATAGTGGGGGACCCATGATAAATCAACTTTTTCATAATTGCTGCCAAGATTTTCTCTCCTAGTGCGGTTATAACGGCTCTTGTCTATGAGCTCGATATTGTCTCGAGCTCGATATCGACTCGTGCTCTCGATCTTGACTCGAGCTCAATTTCTTATTCGGAGCCTTGTATTGATTCGGGGACAGTGTTAGTCGGTCTTTGCCTCGTAAGCTCGATAACTTCATCATAGTTCGATTTGGATTCGAGCTTGATAATGATATCGAGCTCGACATTGATCGGTCCCTAAGGCTCGACGCTTGATGACCTGACTACGGACCTCAACCTGATCTTCGATCCAATGCATTACCATTTCGACCAGTTCGTACGAAGGACTAACCATTTTTTACCGTATACAATTACCATATCAAATACTTTTGTTAAGTAATTTTTATTACATATGTGCAAGATTTAATTCATGTAAGTATCTTATCTCCTTCTTTACTTAGCTGAAGCCTCCTGTAATCTTTAAAATTAATAAAAATTATGAGTTGATATCATAAATGTATAAAACAAAATCGATCCAATAAATTAAAAAATAAATAAACTAACAAATGAAGGGAAAACAAGTTAAGTGGTGCGGGGCGGGTGGACGCGGGTGTGGATGCGGAGCTTGTGAACGAGGGTGAATTTGCTATGCTGGGCGGGGTGGGAAGGGTTGAAATTTTACGGGTTAACAGAAAACCCGCCCCCACCTGCACCACCCTGCACCGCTTGCCATCCCTACTAGTGAACAACTTGTCACACACTTTATTTGATCAAAAGATTAGCTGGCTGATATTCACACTAAGGCATTGTCAAAGCAACAATTTGCAGGTTTTAGGAGCAAGCTACTAGCTTGAGGGGAAAGTGTTGGAGATTCTGATAAAGATCTTGTAAAGGATCAGAATAGTTAGAGGATGTCAAGCCTAGTATATCGGGTAGTTAGAGGATAACCTAGCCTATCTGTGAGGATCAAATTAGTTAGATTAACTATAGGACTACTCTCTATGTAACTCTATGGCACAACTCCTACATTTTGTCTCTATGAACCGAGGAGAAAAAGGGCTCGGTAGGAAGAGGAGTGTACCATGAGCATCTCGTGGTAGTCTGCTCAAGTCCCCTTACCATATAAAATAGCACACAAGTGTGCAGATGAATATCTGAGATTTCCTATCTCTTACAGCCCAAAATAATCTTTAAACAATTTAATTCTTTTTTAGAACTCAGAATTATTAACTCAAGGATGTAATAAATATAGCATTAGTAGGGCATCACGTTTCGTGCTCCTTAGCTTCAGTGAATGACACACGGCCAAAACAAATTTCACCTTATTCATATTCATCATTTTAAGTCTAACTAATTAATAATTATTCAATACCATTTTCAGTTTTAAATATTTAAACCCAGAAAATTAAATAGAAGCCATACATGACAATAAAAATTGGGCTTCAAGTATATGAAGAGCGTCTGAAATAATATTTGTCAGTTGTAACCTTAAACAATCGTATCCAAAGATCATATTATCTTGCTACGAATCTTTTTCGTAGAAAATAGTTGTATCACTTAGCTACAAAATATTAAGTCGTCACCATTTAAACATTGTATGTTTGGTGATAAAACTTTGTTGTTACTAAGTCACAGGTTGATTAGAAATAATTGATTGTCAGTAATTCTGTATATTACTGGTGATAAAAATTTAGGTTCCAAATAAATGTAAAATTCTGATAAGTTTTCAAATGGGTCAATTAAAACTTTATATTTAATCGGCATAATGCATACTTTAGCCTTTCTGTAACACAAAAATCACTATTATACAGACAGGGGCAACTCAAGTACAAGTGTGGCTTAAAGTCAAAATTTAATGTGAGGCCTAATTTTTTTAAAAAGAAAGTTTTAATATATTTATTTTTTTGAAGTCTATTCTTCTAGCTTTCTGAGATGAAAAGTTGTTAATAATGTTTTTGATCGATTTTTTCTAATAATTAATTGATAATATGGTCAACCAATTTAATCTTTCTTGAGACATTATTGATCTTAAGTAAGATTTTATCAATTTTAATTTTGAAAAACTTCTTTTCGTTGATGCAACTATATATATTATAGGAACTATTAAAATTATTCTATAAGCAAACCATTTAAAAAAGAATCAAGTCTTTTTATTTAGAAGAATTAACTAGACTAGCAGCCCATATTAGAAATAAACTTAAAACAACCACACATTTTTAAAACTAGCCGGGCTTTTTTAAAGGGGCATATGAATAACTTTATTTAGCCAAACCCTAAACTTTCCTTTTCTCTCCCTCCGTCAAATTTCGATCCTGCCCATCCTATAATTTAGGAAATATTTTTCATTAACTTTACTATCTCTCTCTCTGAAATTTAGCATCTATTTCTAAATTTAGCATTTTGGAGTTTAGCATCTATTTCTGTGTTCTGAGACCTTGATTAGATCCTGTTAGCATTTTTCGATTTTCATGCACAGTCCGTGTCTTATTACGGAAAGTCTTTATGTGAAAAATTGAAGAAAATGTGAATATTTGCCTTAAAAATGGTTTGAGCTAACTACGGATAATATTTATGTAAAAAGACCCAGATCTGTATTTTGACGATCCCGATGAGTCCGCATAGTGATTTGGGATTTGGGTGTGTGCCCGAAAATAAATTCGAAAGTCCCTAACTTGTTTTAACTGATTCTTGCCGGAAGCTAGCATTTTTGAAGGTTGAAAATTTCTAGGTTTGGCCATGTGCTGACTTCTTAGCTAACGAGTTTGGATTTTGATATGAAAATTGGAATAGGTCTGTATCGCTATTTGAAACTTGTTTGCAAAATTTGGTTCAATCCAGAGTTGATTTGACATGATTTGGATGCTCAAAATGTGATTATAGTGTTCTTGAGTTTCACTTTGAAATTACATTCGTTTTGAAGATCGATTCGTAGGTTTAGAAGTTATTTTGGTGATTTGATTGCGAGATCAAGTTCGTATGATGTTATTATACTTGTGTTCATGTTTGGTTTGGAGCCCGACAAACTCAGATGAGTTTCGGACGTGTTTCAAACGAGTTTCGATAAGGTTGGAATAGTTGGTGCTCAGCTACAAATCTTGCATTTGCGAGATCTGGCTCGCAATTGCGAGCCTTGCTTTTGCGAACAAGTATTCCCATTTGCGAGCATGGGCTGGACTGGGTAGCCTCGCATTTGCGAGGAGGATGTTCGCATTTGTGAACTAGTAGAGGTCAAATTTGCGATCTCAGAGTCGCAGTTGCGATTCAATGCGTTCTTGAGTTATCTTTGCATTTGCGAAGGAATGGTCCGCATTTACGAAGGTTGGGAGTTCGCATTTACGAGCCAAATGTAGCATTTGCGACTACTGCTCTTCTGTGACAGGTTTTGCATTTGCGACCCTTGTCTCGCATTTTTGATGTTCGCAATGGTGACGACCCAAAAATCCCACCGCAGGCGTCGTGATGGCACTTAGTCTCTAAGACTAAGTAAGCCGATTATAAACTTAATTCAAACCATTTTTTTCTGATAAAGATATAATTTAATACATGTGTCGAAACTAACAGCATAACTAATTTTAAAAACCCCCCAAGACTGATAATACTGAGTCACGAACTCTAACTGAATACATGAAATTATCTCGAGGATCGAATATATAGGACTGATCGAATAAGAAATTAACAGTACAATAAAATGGAAAGACTCCAAGGGACTGCGATGATCAAGCAGTCCTGCCTTGAATCCTTGCGATCATACTCTAATATATGTCCGAATCTGATATCTTCAATACCTGACTCTACACAAAAATGTGCAAAAGTATAGTATGAGTACACCACGGTTGGTACCCATTAAGTATCAAGACTAACCTCAGTGGAGTAGTGATGAGGTACAGTCAAGACACTCACTAGTCAAATAATCTGTGCAATATAGCATACCGAAATAATAGAAAATAAATAGCAGTGATAGCAACACCAATCAACTAGTGATATAAACAACAAGGCAACATGAACACCATAAATATTACCCAAACGAATAATAACCACAAGTATAACCAATTAATCAAGTTCTTCAAAATATACATCTTTTATCTATAAGTTTTTCAATAAAAGTCTCTAGAACATAATCCTTTTCAAATAATATATTTCGAATATACTTCCCTCAAGTGAATATCTTTCTATTATAATTTTTTCAAATAAATATCTTTCGAATATAATTTTTTCAAGTAAATATCTTTCAAATAAAATTCTTTCAAGTAAGTATCTTTAAAGTAAATATGTTTACAATATAACTCTTTCAAATAAACATCTTTCTAATTCTTTCAAATGAAAGTCATCATGTGACACCTCATTTAACTTTCCTGATGTGAGAAATATATTCAACATATCACATCAAATGGCATGGCAATACCTTCGTGCACTTGTCTTATTTTCACCCTATATATATATATATATATATATATATATATATATATATATAGATCAAATCAATTGGCACGGTAACACCCTTCGTGCATTTATCT
>AWOL01S0045246.1:14584-52089 GCA_000715115.1 Nicotiana otophora
ATATATATATATAGATCAAATCAATTGGCACGGTAACACCCTTCCTGCATTTATATCTTTCTCACTGTGCATTCATATAACAGTACCAACTAGGTGGAAGAAACGCCAATAACAATAAAAACAATAAAGTGGGGGCACACAGGAAACAACAATGACTATAAGTCACATAGAAAATATAGGTGCACCATAACATTTCAAGATAAAGGTATGAATGTATATACAACAAAACGATATCACAAGATAATGCATGTCTCTCATCCTCACCTGCACGGAAATACCCTTCGTGCCATGAATATATGATAATATAAAAATGATTGCACGACATCACCCTTCGTGTCTTTACTCTCATCCTCGCCTGATAATATAAATGAAATAGCACGGCATCACCCTTCGTGCTTTACACTCTTAATGGCACGGCATCACCCTTCGTGCTTTACACTCTCAAATGTGATCACCCTTCGAGCTTTACACTCTCAAATGGTACGGCATCACCCTTCGTGCTTTACACTCTTTCTTACCAAGCACATGTATATCATTAACAAGCAAGGTAGGAAGCATAAATAACATCAAGGAGAGTGTTTAAACCACAACACAATATAACAATTCATATCACAATTTGCCACTGACCACAACCAAATTCCAAATATGTAGCACAATTAATACATTTCTCAACAAATAGCCCAAGGCTCCACACAACGTATATAAAACCTCAAAACAATCAACAGAGGTGAAAAATACTCAATATAGGGAAACGCCTTCATAAATCCAAATTTTTGATAATTATATTAATTCCTCAACTTAAACTTATTTAATAAATATTTGCAGATAAGGATTCCATCATTAATTTAATTCCAAGAAAAATATCAAATCAACAAACACACGGAATTCACATAAAATCCAAATGACAATAACAACAAATTATTATATAAAATACGAAATTGACAAATAAGGAATGTGGCATGATAATTCAATGATATACTAATGCTAACAATTATCCATTTTAATACATAAAAATGCCTACAACTTTAAACCAATACAATTTTCAAATATAAGCCCGAGTACTTACTCGTCACATCGCGTACACGGCTTCCAATCACACAATTTCCAATAAGACTCAATTCCTAAGGGGTAAATTTCCCACTCGAGGTTAGGCAAGATACTTACCTTTTTGAAGTTATGCCGATATTCTGAAATCGCCTTCTTGCTTGAATTGACCTCCGGACAGATCAAATGTATCCAAATTAATTATACAACTTCATCGGAAATAATTCCGGATAATAATACGCCGACTTAAAATTTATTCCAAAAAGTCAACAAATGTCAACGCGGGACTCACCGCTCGGAACCCAACATAATTTTCAAGAAATCTGAATACTCATTCCGATACGAGATCGACCATACCAATTTTATCGAATTCCAATAACAAATCGACCTCCAAATCTTAAATTTAAACCAAGAAGGTTTTCTACATTTTTCAACTTAATTCACCAATTAAATGATGGATTCAAAGACATAATCATGAAAATTAATCAAAACTGGATAAGAATCACTTACCCCAACACCCACACAAGAATCTCTCCAAAAATTGCCTTTTACCGAGCTCCTAATTTGATTTTGTGTTATGAACTCAAAACCGCATTTTGAAACTTTTAATTCCGCCCAGAAGTGCCTTCATCGCGTGCGCGACCATAGCTTCGCGTTTGCAAAGCACAAAAATGTGTTGCCATGATTCCTTCTACGCGTTCGCGATATCCTCATCGCGTTCGCGATGCCTTCCGATCTGTGATGACCCAAAGTGTTATCTTTAAATTTAATAAATATTTTTGTGTTCTAAGACCTCAAAAAGCACTATTTATCATTCTTCGACTTACGTGCGCAGTCCGTATAATTTTCTGGACAGTTTTTATGTGAAAAATGGATAAAAATGTGAGATAGAGCTTTAAAACTCAACTGAGTTGACTTTGGTCAATATTTTGAGCCAACGGACTTGGATCAGTGTTTTGACAGTTCCAGTAGGTCCGTATCATAATTTGGGACTTGGGTGTATGCCCGGAATTGAATTCCGAGTTTCCTAGCCCGAGATATGAAATTTTGATAAAACAATTAAAATTTGGAAGCTTAATGATTTTTAAGAATTTACTGATATTGGATTTATTGACACCGGGTCCATATTTGCATTTCGGATTCCGGTATAGGTCCACTATAATATTTATGACTTGTCTGCCGAATTTGATGAGAAACAGAGTTGATTTGACGTGATTAGGACGTCCGGTTTTGAAAATATAAGTTTTGAAGTTTTCTTGAAAATTTCCTTTGATTTGGGGTTCAATTCGTAGTTCTAGGTGTTATTTTGGCGATTTGATCGCGCGAGCAAGTTTGTATGATGTTTTAGGACTTGGGTGCATGTTTGGTTTGGAGCTCCGAGGGCTCGGGTGAGTTTCGGATAGCTTACAGACCATTTGAACTTTGAGAAAAATCTGGTTTTTAGCTTAAGGTATCATCTGGTGCATTGCGCTTCGCGATCGCGAAGAGAAAATTGTGATTCGTGAGTTTTACCCTTTACGTTCGTGAAGGTAGGCACGCGATCGCGGAAGGGTAACTCCCACTGCACTGCGAACGCGTGGGCCAAGCTACGATCTGCGATCGCATGGCCATTTACGCGATCGCGTAGAGTTAATAAAATGGGCAGCCAAAATGTGCTTCGCGATCGCAAAAAATTATCCGCGATCGCGAAGAGTAAAATTGCCCTGGCAGAAGTTGTTTTACGCGGTCGCGATGAATAGAAATCTAAAAAACAGAACTTAAGTTCGGGTCAGGCGATTCTTGGGCGATTTTCACGGAAAAACATTAGGGGTAAGTGTTCCTTATCCTATATCGATTATATTTCATGATTACATACTCATTTACATCATGAATCCTTGAATTTATGGGAGAAAATAAATCAGATTTTTATAAAATCTTCCAAAAACGAAAATTTAAGATTTGAGGGTCCATTTGACATCGGAATTTGATAATTTTTGTATGGTTGGACTCGTCTCGAAATGGGTGTTCGTATTTCGTAAGTTTTTCTGAGTTTGAGATGTGGGCCCCACTGTTTAATTTTAAAATAAATTTCGGATTTTTATCCAAAACATTAGTAAATTCATATGAAATTAATTCTTGTGATTCGCATTGAGTATATCGAATTGTTTGTGAATAGATTTGATGCTTTTGGAGACAAATTCGAAAGGAAAAGCTATAGTCGAGTAATTGATTGAAATTTGCAAAGCGAGATAAGTGTCGTGGTTAACCTTGACTTGAGGGAGTAGAACGCTTAAATTATTTGTTATGTGAATTGCTTGTGAATGACGTATAAGCGAGGTGACGAGTGTTTATACATCATCAAATTAATTGTTTGCATAATTATTTGAAAAATCCAAAATTTGTTTTAATACACGAAATAATAATTATGATAATTATTTCTCTCTTATTCTTTGTCAAATATAAATTCTTGAATTCCTGCAATAATTGCTACATGCTGATTTGATTTATGTGCAGTAATTGCTACTTGACAGTTAGCATATTAAATTGTAAAGTGCTTATTTTCTCCCTGATTTTCATAATAAATTGCTATTTATTATTGTTTATTTCATAATTAAATCATAATTATTGTATGCTTGTTGTTTTAAAAATTTTGTATTAATTGTCGCATTTATTGGGGCAATTTCTTCTATAAGAATTGGTAAATGAAAATATTGGTGGATCGGGTTGCACGTCGCAACCGACTTATTAAAAGTCCATATTGGGGGATCGGGTTGCACGCCTCAACAGACTTATTAAAAAGTCCATATTTGGGGATCGGGTTGCACATCGCAACAGACTTATTAAAAAGTCCATATTAGGGGATCGGGTTGGATGTCGCAACAGACTTGTATTAAAAAATCCATATTGGGGGATCAGGTTGCATGCCACAACAGACTTATTGAAAAGTCTATATATACTTGATTAAAAATCAATATATAGGAGGATTGAAAATGAATATTTTGTGGGATCGGGTTGCACGCTACAATAAAAATTGATTGAAATAATAATTTGTTATGACTGTTGAGTTGGCTTCAACTATTAATAATGAGTTATCTGATTTAATTCTATTATTGTGGTCATTACTATTATTGCGTATAGGTTAATGTAAGTGACCTGCCTTAGCCTCGTCACTACTTCGTCGAGATTAGGCTCGTTACTTACCAGTACATGGGGTCGGTTGTACTGATACAGCACTCTTCACCTCTTGTGCAGATTTCAGAGTTGGTCCCAGCACCGTACCATAGACTCGATCGGATTTCAGCTACTTAGAGGAGACTTGAGGTATAACTGCACAACGTCTACAGTTCTGAAGTCCCCGTCTACTCTACTTTAGCTGTGTGTTTATTTTCAGATAACTTTATTTTATTCAGACCTTTATTAGTATTATTCTAGAAGCTCGTGTACTTCTGACACCAATTCTGGGATGGTATTTAGACACTGTTATTTTTTATGGATTATTTACTATATTTCAGACTTTACTTCCGCATTTGTTGCTTTGTTATTAATAAATTTAAAATTTGTTTTAAAATGGATAACATTATTCTAACGTTGGCTTGCCTAGCAAGTGAAATGTTAGGCGCCATCACGGTCCGAAGGTGGGAATTTTGGGTCGTGACAGTTGGTATCAGAGCACTAGGTTACGTAGGGCTCATGAGTCATGAGCAAACTTAGTAGAGTCTCAAGGATCGGTACAGTGACATTTATACTTATCTCTTAGAGGCTATGAAGTTTAGGAACAATATCACTTCTTTCTTATTTTGTCGTGCGATTTTATTCTATCATCTATGATTGAACCATTCTACTCTTATTCTCTCGCAGATGGTGAGAACACTTAATACATATACCGATGGATAGGGACCAGAACCCCCAGTGGCAACTATGGCCAGGGGTAGAGGTCGAGGCCGAGGCAGAGGCAGAGGCAGAGGTAGAGCTCAGTCTAGAGATCGAGCATCAGCTTCTATTGTAGAACCTCAGGTGGACCTTCAGGAGGAGGTTCCAGTTAAAGATATACCAGTTGGACCAGTTCAGGTTCCGGAAGGATTCATAGCTACTCCAGTGCTTTAGGACGCTCTAGTCCATTTGGTGAGTCTTATGGAGGGCGTGACCCGGAATGGTACATTTCCAGTGGCACCAGCCATCTCACAGGCTGGGGGAGGAGCACAAACTCCCACTACTCTCACTCTGGAGCAGATGGCTCCCGAGAATCAGGCTCTAGCAGCCCCGCCAGTTGGGGTAGTTTTGCTAGTTGTTGCGGCATAGACCGGCGATAGGCCCGCCATGTCTTTTGAGGTCTTATTGAGACTGGATAAGTTTACTAAGCTCTTTCCAGTTCACTTCAGTGGTACACCTCCTGAGGACCCACAGTATTATTTTGAGTGCTGCCATGAGGTGTTGCAGAACATGGGTATAGTTGAGACCAATGGGGTTGATTTTGCAGTATTTCAGATGACGGGTTCTGCCAAGAGGTGGTGGATAGATTATACATTGGCCAGACCAGTTGGATTGCCTGCACTTACCTGGGATCAGTTCTCTCAGCTATTTTTGGAGAAGTTCCTTCCTATCACACTGAGAGAGGATTACTGCAACCAATTGGAGCGTCTACAGTAGGGCAGTATGACTGTTACTCAGTATAAGTCCCGTTTTGTGGATTTGGCTCGTCATGCTCTCCTTTTACTACCTACTAAGGGAGAGAGAGTGAGGAGGTTTATTGAGGGACTCACTCACCCTATCAGGCTTCAGATGGCCAAGGAGACCGGAAGCAAGATTTCTTTTCAGGCAGATGCTAATGTTGCGAGGAGGATTGAGATGGTTCTTGTACAGGAGAGAGTGAAGATGTATGATAAGACGCCTCGTCAGTTCGGTGGTTTTAGTGATGCCTCACCTCGAGGCAAGGGTAATTTTGGTAGGGGTCATCCTCCCAAACCGTTTCATTCAGCACTTCATGCATCTCCCGGTGCTTTAGGGAGTCACGGTCCTATTATTCCTTACTATGGGCAGCCAACATTTAGTGCACAGTTAGCTCCTATCAGTGCACCACCACTCCAGAGTCACTACAGCGGTTATCCGGCCCATTCGGGTCAACTTCAGCTTCAGCAGCCACGGCATCAGGATAGGCGTTATGAGTGTGGGAACATTGGTCACATCATGAGGTATTGCCCTAGGTTGGCGAGTAACAGATCTCGGCAGGATTTCATGCCATCATACCGGCACCGGTTGCTTCATCGCCTACTCAGCCAGCTAGAGGTAGGGGTTAGGCAGCTAGAGGTGGAGGCTGGGCCATTAGAGGTGGAGGTCAGATCATTAGAGGTAGAGGTCAGACCGTTAGAGGTGGAGGCCAGCCAACTAGAGGCCGTCTCAGGGACGCAGTTCAGAGTGGTGGGGCCCAGCCCCGATTTTATGCTTTTCCAGCTAGGCCTGAGGCCGGGTCATCTGATGCTGTGATCACAGGTATTATTCCAGTTTGCCATAGAGATGTTTCAGTTCTATTTGATCCAGGATTTACTTATTCCTATTTGTCCTCCTATTTTGCATCATATATGGTTGTGCCTTGTGATTCTCTGAGTGCTTCTGTGTGTATCTACACCACTGGGAGACTATGTTGTAGAAGATCATGTCTATCGTTCGTGTGTGGTTACTATTGATAGTCTTGAGACTAGTGTGATCTTCTACTTCTTGATATGGTAGATTTTGATGTCATCTTGGGTATGGATTGGCTGTCACCTTCTCGTGCTATATTGGATTGTCATGCCAAGACAGTGACCCTAGCAATGCCGGGGTTACCTCGGTTAGAGTGGAAAGGAACTTCTGGTCATTTTGCCAGCAGGGTTATTTCTTATATGAAAGCTCAGCATATGGTAGAGAAAGGGTGTCTAGTCTATTTGGCTTGTATTCGTGATCCCAGTACGGATGTCCCTTCTATGGACTCAGTACCAGTTGTTCGTGAATTTCCAGAAGTATTTCTTGCAGATTTTCCAGGGATGCCACCCGACATAGATATTGACTTCTGTATTGATTTGGCTTCGGGCACTCAGCCCATTTTTATTCCACCAAACTTTATGGCCCCGCCGGAGTTGAAAATATTGAAGGAGCAGTTACAAGACTTGCTTGATCAGGGATTCATTAAACCTAGTGTCCCGCCCTGCGGTGCACCAGTACTATTTTTAAAGTAGAAAGATGGCTCTATGTGGATGTGTATAGACTATCGTTAGTTGAACAAGGCCACTATCAAAAACAAATATCCGCTGCCAAGAATTGATGACTTATTTGATCAGCTTCAGGGTGCCAAGGTATTTTTGAAGATCTATTTGAGTTCTGGTTACCATCAGTTGAAGATTAGGGCATCTGATGTCCCTAAGACAGCTTTTGCGGACTTGATATGGGCATTACGAATTCCTAGTGATGTCATTTGGGTTGACAAATGCCCCAGCAACATTTATGGATTTGATGAATCGAGTGTTCAAGCCCTATTTGGATTCTTTTGTAGTTGTATTCAGTGACGATATCTTGATTTACTCCGGCAGTCGAGAGGGAAGGCGCATAAGCGGAAGCAGGAAGCTGGGGGACTTATGCAGAAGCGGAACATTTTGCCGCACCTGTGGAACCGCAAAGGCGGTCCAGTGAGCACAGGTGCGGAGGTCACCTAGGTAGAATACAAAAGTTAGCCAAATCAGGTTTTCGCTCATTTCACCTCTTTTCTCTTGTTGGAGCCAGCCTTGGGGGCGATTTTGGAGTTCCATCTTCATCATCTATTATGGGGTAAGTGATTTCTTCATATTGTGAGTTAAATACATGATTTTTATATGGATTCAAGCATGAAAATTTGTAGAAATTTGGGATTTTGAAGAAAAACCTAGAAATTGATATTTTTGAATTTTGACCACGAAATTGGACATGGAATTTAGAATGAATTATATATTTGAGAATGTGGGGTTGTGGGTAATGTTTATCTTCGAAAGTTTTTCGAAATCCGGGCACGTAGGCTCGAGGGTGATTTTTATCGACTTTTCGAGTGGAGTTGGAAATTGTTGTAAATTGAATTATAATAAGTATTAGAGTAGATATTTATGGATTTGCACCCTTATTGACTAGTTGTGGAGCGATGGGCATTAGTTTGAGTTGTTGGAAAGGCTTTGGAGCCGGTTATGCAATTTCGGAGGGAGGTAAGTCTCCTTTTTAACCTTGTAAGAGAGAATTAACCCCATAGGTGAATCAAATTATTACGTGCTTCTATTTGTGGGAGCTACGTACGCATGAGGTGACAAGAGTCCATGTGTAACTACTATTATGCTTATGTCCGGGTAGTCTAGGACCAATATCATATTGTACTTGCGATGTTTGCACCCTACTTGTTAATTTAATTGTTTAAAACATTTAGAAACTCGATAAGGGAATTGTCAAAAGGTTAAACTACATTTACTTGACCGTTAAATGAGAATTTGAAATCCTTGGAATATTTGCCCCTTAATAAAGCTTGAATTGGCTGTTTAACGAGTTTTCTCTTTTGTGGAGCGGGCCGAACGCCTCGGTAGCAGATAGATACATCTATGGTTCGTGGCGTTTGACCCTCGACAGTGCACAGTTTAAATATTATGTTGGATCGGGCCGTATGACCTCGACATAATTTGTGCATGATAAATCTTTGGAACCAATTATAATTCATATTGCTTCTTTTGCTTGAGATATAAATTGGTAAATGACTAGAATAAGTTTGGAAAAATTTCCTATTAATAAAAGAATTGTTCACTCACTTCTTGTTATTGAGTTTACAACTATTTCATGCAATCCATGCTTAAGTATAATATCGGTATTTATTGTTAGCCTATAGTAATTGTCGGAGTCGACCCGTTGTCACTACCTCTTTGAGGTTATACGGGATATTTACTGGGTACGTGTTGTTTACGTATTCATACTACACTTGCTGTACATTTTTGTACAGGTACATATATGTATGGTGGCCTCGTGGGCGCAGAGGTGCAGTTATTGCGGGAACTTAGGTGAGCTGCATTATATACTATGATCCGCAGCCAGCAGAGTCTCCTTCAGAGTCTGTATTTTATTTTACTTCCTAGTTGATGCCCATGCACTTGTGACACCGGCTTTTGGGGTGAATATGGGTTGTTTGGTATTGAAATTGTGAAAATATTTTTATTTACTCCGTAAAGTCCATCTTTTATTATTAAATTAAAAGAAATTGTGATTTCAAATACTAAAATGAGTAATTAAGTTAATTAATTATTATTGGCTTGCCTGATAGCGGTGTTGGGCGCCATCACGACCTATAATGGATTTTGGGTCGTGACATTAATACTTCGTCGAGGATAGGCTCGACACTAACAGAGTATATGGGGTCGATTATACTCATACTACACTCTGCAATTCTTGTGCAGATATCGGTGTTGGTCCTGGCAGCGTTCAATCAGATCCCCTAGATCTAGCTACTAGAGGAGACTTGCGGTATAGCTGTACGTCGTTCGTAGCCTTGAAGTGTGTTCTATACTATCTTAGCCATTTATTTTTATTCAGACAATTTTGTTTTTATTCAGATTGTTATTTGAAGTACTCTAGATTCTCATGTATTTATGATACCAGATCTAGGATTGTATTTGGATTTCGTCGTTTATTAGTTGATCACCCTATTTTAGACTGTTCAATATTATTGTGGTAATTTAATTTGGATTGTTTTAAATGCTTAATAATTTTATCTAACATTGGCTTTCCTAGAAGGTGAAATATAAGGCGCCATCACGGTCCCGAGGGTGGCAATTCTGGGTCGTGACAAATTAGTATCACAGCAGTAGGTTGCCTAGGTCTCACGAGTCATGAACAAGCTTAGTAGAGTCTGGATGATCGATATAGAGACGTCTGTATTTATCTTCCATAGGATATGGAGTTTAGGAAAACTTTCACTTCCTTCTTTCTCTATCATGCGATTTTATTCTATCATTGATGATTGAACCATTCCATGCTTGTTGTCTAGCAAATGGTGAGAACATGCACAACATCTACAGCCGAGCAGGAGCCGGAGCCCTCTGTTGCAGCTACTACCAGGGGCAGAGGCTGAGGCTGAGGTAGAGCTCAGCCTAGAGCTCGAGTAGCAGCACCCGTAGTCCTCTTGGTAGGCCTTATAGAGAGTGTGGCCCAGACCGGTGCATGTTTTATGGCACGACTCGTCTCTCAGGCTGGGGGAGGAGCACAGAATCCCGCTAGTCACACTCCAGAGCAGGTGGCTCCCCTATATCAGACTCCAGCAGCCCAACCAGTTGGGTTAGTTCAACCGGTTGTTGTGGCACAGGCCGAGGATAGGTCTGTTATGTCTTCTGAGGCCTTGATGAGGCTAGATAAGTTTATCAACCTCTTTCCTGTTCATTTCAGCGATGTACCCTCCGAGGACCCATAATATTACTTGTACCATTGCCAGGAGGTGTTGCGCAACATGGGCATTGTTGAGACCAATGGGGTCGACTTTGTAGTTTTTCAGATGACCGGTTCTGCCAAGAGATGGTGGAGAGATTATATGTTGACTAGACAAACTGGTTTTCCTTCACTTATCTTAGATCAGTTTTCACAGCTATTTCTAGAGAAGTTCATTCCTTTTACTCTGAGAGAGGAGTATCGCAGGCAGTTTGACCGCCTTCAGCAAGGTTGCATGGCCATCACCTAGTATGAGACGCGATTTGTGGACCTAGAGCCCCATGCCATTAACTTTCTCCCTACTGAGAGGGAGAGAGTGAGGAGATTAATTGATAGGCTCACTTTCAGTATCAGGCTACAGATGGCCAAGGAGACCAAAGGTTATATTTCTTTTCATAGGGCCATATAGATTGCTAGATGGATCGAGATGATTTGGGGATAGGAGAGGGGGCCGGCAACATATAAGAGGCCTCGTCATTTTAAGATTTTAGTGGCGCCTCATCTGGAGGCCAGGGTACTTTCGGTAGAGGCTATCCTCCCAGGCCGTTTTAGTCGGCATTTCAGGCATCCCACAGTGCTTCGGGTAGTCATGGTTCTTATGTATCTCACCCTGGGAAGTTAGCCTATAGTGCACCATCAGCTCCTATTAGTGCGCCTCCGATCCAGAGCTACCACCGTGGTTATCCTACCCGTTCGGGTCAGTTTTAACTTCAACAGCCGGAAGGGTGTTTTGAGTGTGGGGGTACAGGTCACATCAGCTTCAGCATGCCACATCAGAGTTCTCGTGCCATGGTTCTAGCACCGGTTGCTTCACCGCCCACTCATCTATCCAGAGGTGGAGGTCAGGATTCCATAGGTGGAGGTTAGGCCATTAGAGATGGAGGGCAACCAGCTAGAGGCCGTCCGAGAGGCGAAGGTCAGGGTGGTAGGGCCCAACCCCGCTTTTATGCATTCCCAGCTAGACCTGAGGCCAAGTCATCGGACGCCGTTATCATAGGTATTGTTCCAGTTTTCCATAGAGATGCATTATTCTATTTGATCTGGGCTCTACTTATTCTTACGTGTCATCCTATTTTTCTTCATATCTGGTTGTACCTCATGATTCTTTGAGTGCTCATCTGTTTGTGTCCATGCTAGTGGGAGATTCTATTATTGTCAATCGTGTTTATCGCTCATGTATGATTACCATTAGGAGTCTTCAGACTAGTGTAGATCTCCTAATGCTTGATATGGTAGATTGTGATCTTATTTTGGGCATTGATTGGCTGTCACCTTATCATGTTATATTGGATTGTCACGCCAAGACGGTGACCTTAGATATACCGGAGTTGCCCCGATTAGAGTGGAGGGGGACTCCTGGACATTCTACTAGCAAGGTTATTTCTTATGTGAAGGCTCGACATATGGTCGAGAAGGGACGTCTAGCATATTTGGCCCATGTTCATGTTTCTAGTGCGGTGGTTCCTTCCATAGACTTAGTACCTCTTGTGCGTGAGTTTCCAGAGGTGTTTCTTGCTGATCTATCGGGATGCCGCCCGACGGCGATATTGACTTGGCATGGGAACTCAGCTCATTTCTATTCCACCATACCATATGGCGCCACCTGAGTTGAAGGAACTGAAGAAGCAGCTGCAAGATTTACTTGGCAAGGGATTCATTAGACCTAGTGTCTCGCCTTGGGGTGCGCCTATGTTATTCGTGAAGAAGAAGGATGGTTCGATGAGAATGTGCATAGACCATCAGCAGTTGAACAAAGATATCAAGAACAAGTATCTGATGCCAAGGATTGTCAACTTGTTTGATCAGCTTCAGGGTCCCAAAGTGTTTTCGAAGATTTATTTGCGATCTAGCTACCATCAGTTGAAGATTAGAGCATCTGATGTCCCCAATACATATTTTCGGACTCGGTACGAGCATTATGAGTTCCTAGTGATGTCATTTGGCTTGACAATTGCCCCACCAATATTTATGGATTTGATAAATCTGGTATTTAAGCCCTACTTTGATTTGTTTGTGACCGTATTCATTGATGATATCTTGATCTACTCCGGCAGTCGAAAGAAGCATGAGCAGCATCTTCGGGTGGTACTTCAGACCTTGACAGATAGTCAGTTGTACGCCAAGGCTTCTAAGTTTTAGTTTTGGTTGGACTCGATTAGGTTTTTTGGACATGTGGTATTTGTAGAGGGCATTAAAATGGATATTAAGAAGATTGAGGTAGTTCAGAATTGGCCTAGACCTACTTCAGCTACAGAGATTCGGAGCTTCCTGGGTTTGGCAGGGTATTATCGCCAGTACGTGGAATGGTTTTCATCCATTGCAGCCCCATTGACTAGATTGACCCAGAAGGATGCCCATTCAGGTGGTCATAGAAGTGTAAGTTGAGCTTTCAGAGGCTCACGACTACCTTGACTACAACCTCAGTGTTGGTGTTACCCAAAGGTTCAGGATCCTACACGGTATATTGTGATATATCGCATGTTGGGCTTGGTGAAATATTTGATGAAGGATGGTAGAGTGATTGCATACGCGTTGTGCCAATTGAAGGTTCGTGAGAAGAATTAACTTGGTCATGACTTAGAGTGGGCAACCATTATTCATGAATTGAAGATTTAGAGGCATTACCTCTACGAGGTAGTAAGGTATTCACGTATCATCGAAGTCTACATTATTTATTCAAGAAATATGATCTCAACTTGAGGCAGCGGAGGTGGTTGGAGTTGTTGAAAGACTATGATATCACCATTTTGTATCATCCCGGGAAGGCCAATATGGTGGTCGATGCCTTGACTAGAAAGGTTGTGAGTATGGGTAGCCTTGCGTATATTCTAGTTGGTGAGAGACTGCTAGCATCAGATGTTTAGGCCTTGGCCAATCAGTTCATGAGGTTAGATATTTCGGAGGCTAGTCGGGTTCTAGATTGCACGGTCTCTTGGTCGTCTTTGTATGAGCGGATTAGAGAGTGTCAATATGATGACCCCTATTTGCTTGTCTTTAAGGACATGGTGCAGCACGGTGATGCCAAGAAGGTTACTATTGGGGATGATGGGGTTTTGTAGATGCATGGTCGGATTTATGTGCATAATATGGATCGGCGTAGTTAGTTGATTCTTGAGGAGGCCCACAGTTTGCGGTATTCCATCCATCCTGGTGTCGCCATGATGAATCAGTATTTGAGGAAGCATTATAGGTAGAGAGGGATGAAGAAAGATATAGTTGCGCATGTTGCTCTATGTTTGAATTGCCAGCAGGTAAAGTACGAGCATCAGAGTACTGGTGGTTTGCTTTAGAGTCTTGAGATTCTTGAGTGGAAGTGGGAGCATATTACCATGGATTTTGTTGTTGGGCTCCCACGGACTCAGAAGAAATTTGACGATGTATGGGTGATTGTGGATAGGTTGACCAAGTCGGCGCATTTCATTATAGTAGCAGTTACCTATTCTTTGGATCGGTTGACTGAGATCTATATCCGCGAGATTGTTCATCTGCACGGTGTGCCGGTGCCCATCTTTTCTGATCGGACGCAGTTCACATCGCACTTCTAGAGGGTCGTACAGTGTGAGTTAGGAACACGGGTTGAGTTGAGTACAACATTTCACCCCAGACGGACGGACAGTCTAAGCGCATCATTCAAATATTGGAGGATATGCTTCGCGGCTGCGTTATGGATTTCAGGGATTCTTGGGATCAGTTCTTTCCATTTGCGGAGTTTGCCTACAACAACAACTACCAATTAAGTATTTATATGGCTCCCTATGAGGACCTGTATGAGAGACGGTGTCGTTCTCCAATTGCTTGGTTTGAGCCAGGAGAGGCTCAGTTGTTGGGTACCGATTTGGTTTAGGATTGACTTCGCACAACGTAGTCTAGGCAGAAGAGACATGTTTATCGTTGAGTTCGTGATGTTGCATTCATGGTTGGAGAGAGTGTATTTCTTCGGGTTTCACCCATGAATGGTGTGATGAGGTTCGGAAAAAAGGGAAAGTTGAGCCATAGGTATATCAGACCTTTTGAGATTCTTGAGAGAGTGGATAAAGTGGCCTACAAGCTTGCATTGCCATATAGCTTATTAGCAGTCCATCAAGTGTTCCATGTGTATATGCTCTGAAAGTATCATAGTGATCCATCACATGTATTAGATTTCAGCTCAGTCCAATTGGACAAGGATTTGACTTATGAGGAGGAGCCGGTGGCCATTCTAGCCCGGCAAGTCCAGAAGTTGAGATTTAAGAGTTATCTATCAGTTCGAGTGCAGTGGAGAGGTCAGCCGATCGAGGCAGCTACGTGGGAGTCCGAGTCTGATATGCGGAGCAGGTACCCACACCTTTTCACCAGTCAATGCACTTTTTATGTCCGTTCGAGGACGTACAATTTGTTTTAGAGGTGGAGAATGTGATGACCCGATAGTTTATTTTGAGATTTAGCCTCTACTTCTGTGTTTCGATAACTCGATTAGCTCCGTTTACCATTTCTCGATTTGTGTGCGCAATCCATGTCTTATTCCGAAAAGTCTTTATGTGAAAAATTGAAGAAAATGTGATTTGTTTCCTTAAAAATAGTTTGAGTTGACTACCGTCAACATTTTGTGTAAACGAATCCGGATCTGTATTTTGACGATCCTGGTGGGTCCGCATCGTGATTTGGGAGTTGGGACTATGACCGGAATTGATTTCAGAAGTCCTTAACTTGTTTTGACTCATTTTTGCCGAAAGTTAGAATTTTTGAAAAATTTCTATGTTTGACCGTAAGTTGAATTCTTAGCTAACGGGTCCGGATTTTCATGTGGAAACATGGAACAGGTCGATATCGCTATTTGAAACTTGTGTGAAAAATTTTGTTAAATTCGGAATTGATTTGTCGTGATTCGGACGCTTAAATGTTATTCTAGTGTTCTTGAGTTTCACTTTGAAATTTTATTTGTTTTGAGGATCGATTCATAAGTTAAATGTTATTTTTGTAATTTGAATGTGCGAGCAAGTTCATATGATGTTATTATACTTGTGTGCAAGTTAGGTTTGGACCCCGAGGGGCTTGGGGTGAGTTTCAGACGTGTTTTGGATGAGTTTAGGTAAGGTTGGAGTAGCTGGTGCACTTCTGTTGTTGGTGCTATGCGGCAGATCTCGCATTTGCGAGCTATGGCTCGCAATTGCAAGCCTCGCTTTTGGGAACAAGTGCTCGCATATGCGAGTATGGACTGGACTGGGCAACCTCGTATTTGCAAGGAGGAGGTTCACATTTGCGAGCTATCATAAGTCGCATTTGCGAACTCAGAGTCGCATTTGTGACTTAGTGTGTTCTTGAGTTATCTTTGCATTTATGAAGGAATGGTCCGCATTTGCGAAGATTGGGAGTTCGCATTTTTGATGTCCGCAATTGCGAACAAAACATCGCAATTGCGACATCTGCAGCTAGGTAAAAGAGGGGGAAAATGGAACTTAGCTTATTTCTCACTATTTCTCAACCCTAAACACCCTAGACACAATGTTTCAAGAGACGTTTCTTCCCACAATTCATTGGTAAGTGACCTTAATTCATTTCTTTCAAATTAATCATTTTATTTCATGAGAATTCAACATCAAATTTAGGATTTCCATGGTAGAAATTAGGGATTTGGGTAGGATTGGGGATTTGTGTAAAATTGAGATTTAGACCCCGAATTGAAGTCGGATTTCAAAATAAATCACATAACCGGGCTCAAGGGTGAATGGGTAATCGAATTTTGGTCCGAATCTAAATTTTGACCAAGCAGGCCCGGGGGTTACTTTTGTTGAGTGTTGTTTTCAACAATGGTCTAAATTAAACCTCTTTCATTCGTGGGTAGTTTCTAAAGCTTATTTTGAATCATTTGGTCAATAATTTGCTAGATTTAGTGGGTTTGGAGGCTTGTTCAAAAGGCAAGGTCGTGGTTGATTGATTTCTTGAGTAGTGAAGTGAGGTAAGTGTTGGATCTAAATGTGACTTGAGGGAATTAGAAATTTGTGAACAATGTGTCGTGTGGATTATTTGAGAAAATATCGTATATATGAGGTGACGAGTGTATATACGCCGTCAAGATATTTGTTTCCATATTGTCTCGTTATTTCATGAATTAGCTTCTTCAATGCCTTAATTGTTACATGATTTATTTGACTTCTATGCCGAAATGTTTATTTGTCAGTTTACTATTGTATTAAATTGTTCCTCCCTCCCATGACCCCATGCTTATTTGCTACTTGACTTTAATTGTTTTACTTGCATACCTTAATCGTCACATGTTTTAATTCTCCTATTATTTTTGTAATATTTGTTGCATTCTATGATGTAGTTTCATTGCGTGAGTTGTTGACTTTTTAAGACACTGATAAACCTGTAAAGTAGAAACTTTGAATTCCTAAAGATTCCTTGATTATTATGTGGTCCCTTATTGCCTTGTATTTTTCCCTTTTGATGTAGAAGTTCTTGTAAATTGAGTTGTTGAGATATTTATTTCTATTGAAATTGTTTGTGGATTGGGTTGCATGCCGCAACGGGAATTGAAAGATAATAGACTGAAATGGTGGAATAAGGGGGGACTATGGTATTGATAAATGATGATATACTGGGATCAGGTTGCGCTCTGCAACAGATTGTATACGTGATACTTGATATAGATTAATGATGCTATTATGGAATAAGGGAGGATTATGATATTGATAAATTATGGAATGGTGGGATCGGGTTGCGCACCATAACGAATTGTATATGTGATACTTGATATTGATTAATGATACTATGGTAGAATAAGGGAGATTATGATATTGATAAATGATGAAACAAGGGGATCGGGTTGCGCGTCGCAACAGATTATGTGTGTTCTATTTGTTGTTGTTGTTGTTGTGTTAGTTTCAACATTTTTATATGAGATCACGAGGTTTGTTATTCTGGGCTTCTGAAAGTGAGGTTTGAGTTCATTATCATAATTAAACTTCTTTACTTTCATTTCCTATTTTTTCCCTGTTATTATTATTACTGCACACAACTTATTGTAAGTAGCCAGCTTTAGCCTCTTCACTCCTTCACCTAGGTTAGGCTCGGCACTTTTAGAGTACATGTGATCGATTGTACTCATACTACAGAGTTCGTCCTGGCAGCGTTCAGTGAGGTCGCCCGAATCTAACTACTAGCTGAGACTTGAGGTATAGCTGCACAACGTTCGGAGCCCTAAAGTCCCCTTCTATACTATCTTAGTCGTTTATTTTG
Organism: Nicotiana otophora; assembly: GCA_000715115.1. Taxonomy (NCBI): domain Eukaryota; kingdom Viridiplantae; phylum Streptophyta; class Magnoliopsida; order Solanales; family Solanaceae; genus Nicotiana; species Nicotiana otophora. The sequence goes on from AWOL01S0045246.1 coordinate 32,276, forward strand.
ACACCAGATGTGGGATTGTATTTGGATTTCGTCATTTATTAGTTGATCACCTTATTTCAGGCACTTCAGTTTTATTGTGGTAAATTGATTTGGATTGTTAAAATAATTAATAATTAAATCTAACGTTGGCTTACCTAGCAAGTGAAATATTAGGGACCATCGCGGTCCCAGGGATGTGAATTCCGGATCGTGACAACACCACATCCTTCACCCATTTGCTAGTATCTCTCTTTTGGATAATTTAGTTATCATCTACTTTCTGCCTTACTATTTTGATTGTGTGAAGATGAAGAAATGTTTAGGCAGATTTCTTTGTTTTTTGGTATTATTGATTATTGTTGTTGCTTCTTCTTTCATCAGGTTCGCAGGTCTTTAGCCGTTCGTCGTATAATTAGTGCATAATCATTGTATAATATGTATTATATTTTAAGGTAAAAGGAGATACAAAGAGAAAAAAATCATTTATACACTGTGTAATTAGTGTATAGGCCTGTTATAAGTATATTTTAAGATAAGAGGAGAGATAGCGAAATATTTTCTTTTGTGCACGATTTAATTGATGTATAAATTAATATAATATGTGTATAATCACTGCTTATACATTTAATTATTGATTATACACTGATTTATGCATTTATTATATATGTATACATTTTCTAAGAATATTTACACTTTTAGCCTTTTCTCCACTTTAAAATATTGTACAAATAATTAATGATTTTAAATATTGGTGAATTTTTTGGGTTTTTGTTTTCGGAGATAAAAATGTTGAATCCATAAGAAAATCCCTGATTCCATAATTGTCGCCTCCACTGACAATGCAAAGCACTAAAAACATACAATATATTTTGAACATAACAGACAGAAAAATGAAGCCCTGAAATATTTACCCTAAGAGCAATTACGGCTATGCTCCTCAATAAAGTGACATCATCCAGCCCTTTGAGGGTTTCACCCTCCACGTCAGAACAAAGAGGGCCGAGGGAAGGGACCACGTTCTCTGTATTCTTCAATAGATCACGATCTATGGGAATCAAAATGGTCCGCGTAGATACTTCTAGCCTCACCTCGAGCTGGCTAAATCCTTCCTCCATCATCCTCAGCTCTGCGGCGTCGATGTTTGAACCCATCTCATAACCGTCTTCGACAACGTCATTTCCTCTCCTATCGGCCGGCGAAGGAGCATCATCAGCTGACTGCGAGGTCAACGGCCCCTCTTGCCTAGAAGTATCAGTCCTAGCGGCCGGCCGTTCGATTTCCATTATCGTAGAAGGATGATATACACCCTTGGCAGCCTCCACCGACCTCGAAAACTCAGGCGTTGTCCCGACATTGTCCTCTATCACGATAGTCGCCATCTCATGAAGCGTGAAGTCCCTGATCTCCTCTTACTGGGCATCAAGTCCCACCTGGATGCTATTCCTCTTCTTCGTCTATGAGACGATACAAGGGAGAAACCAAGGGTTCAACTGCCGAAGTCTCCACAAATAATAAGTAGTTGATGAGAAAGTAGCAGTAAGTGGGACCGAGGAGTGACCAGAATCAGCCGCGGTCGGAGAAGGGGCAGGAGCCGAAGAGCGGGCAGTGTAACACCCCGAAAAATTTTGAAGTACTTAAGCACTATTAAGAAAGTCGATATGCGCTAATTATATTATTTTGTGTGTAGACAAGGACTATTATATGAATGATATCAATTGATTATGATAATATACGTAGGAGGTTCATTAAGAATGGTTTATGGTCTAAGAAGGGCCCCAAGGCTAAGTCAAGTTAAAAAGTTTATGATGGGATAAAGTTTCAAGTGAGTTCGCACAAGACCAAAGTTCAAACTATCATACGTTTCTTGATATGAAAAGTTATATGGTGAATTACCTATAATATTAAAGTCCTTTGAGTCTAGTTTCCAACTCTTCAAACCGTTTGTTATTTGGACATTCCTACAAGAAGTTATGACCAAATTACCAAAGACTGGAAATATGCGATTATGCGATCGCAGAACCATTATGCGATCGCAGAACCATTATGCGATCGCAGAAGTAGTTATGCGACCGCAAAATGGTCGCAAACCTGTCCAGTGAAGCCCATTTCTGGGCATCGATTTTGCGGTGCATTTTGCGACCCGCATACCCATTCTGCGGTCCATTATGCGACCGCAGACCTGCTTTCGGAGGGGTAGTTTTTCTATTTTCATAACCCGATCCCATTTTGATAAATAGCTTTTGGGGCTTATTTTGGGGTGTTTTTCTGAGGGTTTTAGAGAGAGGTGAGAGAATTTTAGAGATAGAAGTAGGGAACTAACATTATAATCATCCAATCTTGCACCAATCTTCAAGAATCAAGAAAGCTAATCACAAGATCTTCATCTAAGAGGTAAAATGATTGATTTGGAGTATGATTCTTGGGTATAAGAGCATTATTTATACATGCTTGTACTAATATGGTTTGTGGGAAGATTGTTGAGCTCAAATAAGTAAAGATTGGGTTCTGGAGTGAAGGAAATCTTGTAGAAGAACCTTGTAGTTAGATTTGCACACCTAGTGTTTGATAAAATGCTCAAATGACCTAAGATCATGAATATCTTCCTAATAATGGTTCAATTTTGTTATGTCTCAAAATAGAATGGGATTTCTAGAATTTTCGGAGCGTTGTAGTAATTTAAGGAAATCTCAAAGAAAGGTATGTTGGCTAAACTTTCTCCCTTGGAATTAAATTTCATAATATTTTCGTAAGTTTCAAAGTATGGATTGCATATTAAAAGGTTATGGCTTTGAGTCGTGTTTCAATAAAAGATAGTATGCCAAATTATGTGAGAAAATCTCAATATTCTTAAGACTCTTAATTGCTCATATATGTACCTAAAGACTTGATTTGAAAATGTCTTATTGTTGATAATCTATAAATATGGTTGGAAGTGAAATACGTTAATTGGGGATATAGAGTGTGGCCAACATGCCAAGAATTTAAGTTATGATTGTGTCTAGTAGTGTAAATGATTTGAGAAGATGCGATAAAGAATATGAAATGAGTCTCGACTCAATTATTTAAAAATGACTTCGAAGATAGAATTACCTAAAATCTTTTGTACTCAATTCATGTCCATTAGTGGTTGCTTTAACTAATGCTTTGCTTTATAAATATATCTAGTGTGATTCGAGTTCTATATACTCATGTGTTGATCTAGTACATTGTCATTGCTAGGGAAGAGCATTGTAAGAATAAGTGGTGTATTGATTGTTTATGATTTTCATGTGTATTTTTATTGTTGGATGGTATGCCTTATTCATTGGGAAGAAACTATTTGTGTTTGAAGTTTCCATTTCAAATGGATTTGAAGTATATGATTTCTGAAATATCCTAAATGTTGATATTTTATGGTGATCTTTGAAATTGAAAGAGGTGAAAGTGTGGAATATGAAATACAGTCATCGTGCCAGGAATAAAGAATCTTGTGAATGGCCTAATGAGCCAAGGAAATATTGTCGTTAGGAATGACTGGAAATACTAATGAGTATTTATACAATGTGAAAGATGTTGAGGTGAGTACAATTGTATTTATGATATTTTTGTTTGCAAATCAAATCAAAAGAATATTTTTGGGAGCATTATTAGCAATACCGAGGAAGGGTGGATCATAAAGCCTACACCTGAAACTACACGTGCCGGTGTAGGGGTGGATTGAGATTATTCCCCTTATTTGGGACGAAATTGGAACCTTCGGGAAATTGTGATGTTATTCCCCTTAATTGGGATGAAACTTGAACCTTTGTGGATTGGAAAAGTCAACCCACACGGCATATGTGGGAAGGCGGCCTAGCTGATCGGGTGGAGATCAGACGCCATATTGCACATATGGTGGTACTACTCTTGGTAACAACTTTCTTTCGCATCACATATCAAACCACATTATTCTTGGGGAGATGGCCTGGCCGATCGGGCGTGATCGGACTCCGTGCTAACAAAGACGATGGTATATCAGTGCTAATAATCTCCCAACCAAAAATTATATATGAAGTTCGTAGTTTGAAAATTATTATGTTTTAACTAGACATTTGGATATTGTGGATTTTGACTTGCTGTTTCTATGTGTTGCCTTTTCTAATATAGGCATTCTATTTTGAAAGAGGTTTTGTAGCTATACATACTAGTGTTATTCGACAGTACTAATGTCCCTTTTACCGGGGGCGCTGCATCTTTAATGGATGCAGGTGGTTTTATAGCAGGTGTCATTGATCAGTGATAGTAGTACACTCTTTTCAGTTGATTTGGTGAGCCCCATTTCCTTTCGGGGTCATGTATTTGTTTCTCATGTACTGTGTTTTGAGGTATAGTCGGGGCCTTATTGCCGGCATTGCCATATTACTCTTCTATTGTACTTAGAGGCTCCGTAGACAGATTGTGGGTTGTGGTTGATGTTGGGAACTGAACTAGATAGGTTGGTATTTGGAAATCATATTTTTCATTAATTCTATAAATTCGTAATAGTTTGGAAATTATGAAGGAAGTTGCTAATGGGATGAAAAAGGAAGTTATTAATGAAATCTTTTCAGTGTTTGATTAATAGAGTACATCTCCAATTATTTCATGAATGTGTTTGGGTAGAATGAAATCTAACAGGCTTGCTCAGCCGGATTTACTCGGTTGAGTGTCGGTCACGCTCCCCGAATTTGGGGTGTGACAGGCAGCTTTCCTCTTATGAAACACAGGCGAGGACCCCCTAGCTGGAATCAAGGGAAGCGCAAAAGGATAAGAGAGTTAGCCAAAACAACCACACAAGAGAAATAACCAATAAAACAAAAACAAAAGTAACTTACCAGTCGAAGGGGGAGCCGACCCAAACCTCTTGAAGAAGCCCGACCACTCGTGAATTCCCGCGATGTGAGGGAGGAGCTGGCCAACCCAACCAGAAATGTCCTCGACCAAAGGAGGAGACGAGGGCTTGGCTGTATATGAAAAGGACGAATGGTCCAAATGCACAACTAAGCAAAGTAAACCAAGTACCTACATGCAAGGGAGCGAGCCGCTTACAAGTGCAATTTCAGACTTCGGGGAAGCCGTTGATGTTGGCTACCACGTCTTCAGTTCTAACGAAGAAGAGGTTGAGCCAGAACTAGTGGTTAGCCTTATCGTCCATCTTCACCACCAGACATTTGCCCCCTTATTGGGGGAGATTCATAATCGCCCCTTTGTAAAAGCTGGGGGCGAACAAGTGCATCAGATGTCGAAGTGTGATCTTGACCCCAGCCAACACACTGAACTTGGTGAACATCCTGATGAGCCTGTAAACATACGGTGCGAGTTGAACCGGTCAAACGCCGTAGAAACGACAACATTCCTCATCCAGAGGGAGAAGAGGAAAAGTGTAGCCGACATAAATGGGGTAGGCATAGAATGCGCAATACCCAGGACGATGATGCGGTACCGCATCCCACCCGGAGGGGATCAATTCTACGTGGTCAGGAAGGCCGTACTTCGCTTTAATCTATGACAAATCGGCCTTCGTCATCGCCGATTTAATGGTTCCAGGCTCGACTTCAGGTCGCTTTGAGCAATTAGACCTAACGTCGGGGTCGCGTGGAACTATCTCTCCCACAGTCAGGAAGCTTTCATCCTCTATATCAGTAAGAACGCTCTCCGCATGAGGAGGAAAGAGAATCTCCAATAGGACCGAGTCACTTCCCTCGCTGGGCTCAGAAAGTGTGTTAGACATATTTTCAACAAGAGGAAGGAAGGTATCAAACAACGGAGAATCAAAAATGATAGAGATCATTAGAACAGGAAGGAAAAATGCACAACAATGGAGGAGGAAGAGGAAGGTATAGAGTTTTTGATGCAAGAATTTCGTAAAGGCTGAAACTATACCCATACACCCATATTTATAGAAATTCAAGCGTCAAAACCAAGGAATTAACTCGTCGTTACCTGGCACCATAACTGAAGCGGCAGATTCAATCAAAAGATGCCGCGAAATGAAGCAACGCATCAGGAAAACGTGTCATAATGACGCTTGATGTCATGACGTCACTCTGATTCTTGGTACTCACTACTCCAGAGTTTGCGGTTCACAAAGGGGCACACTGCCATCTCGCCCAAATCATCACGACTCGGTCAGCTCGTCCAATAGTTTCAACTGCACTAAACAGAATCCACTCATCAAGCCCGCCTAAGGCCGGCCTCAATAAGCAGGGGGACTAACTGTATGGGTCAAAATCTGCCCTAGAATATTTAAGATAAGATGACATCAAAGGAAGAGTCCTCGAGTCGTCGTCAGTCGAGGTCGACCAGGAAACAACGAGATTCATGGTCGAGATGTCAACAATGGGCGAGGTCGAGCACCGTTGACGAATCTGTAACAGTTAGTTTTTGAAATATGATATTAAAGAGAATATTGTAGTGGATATTCTCTGCACTTATACTCTTAGGGTTTGTTAGAAAATTAGGAAATTATGTCTCATATAAATAGAAAAAAGACAATGGTGTAAAGTGGACATTCATTTTTTATAAGAACGTGTTTTTGATAAAAGATTCTCTCTCCCTTACTAAGATACAAACACTACCTTTTCATCAAGATTCTTACTCATATTATTCCTTACTTTCCCATCAATTCCGAGAATAACTCGAATATTCTAGGATTTGTCTGTCACTCATCACTGTCAGGGGAAACAATCATCTAGTTCATACTTTATTGGGTGAATCACTCCTCCTATTTGCTTAAATGTCATTTATTGCTAGTTATCGCTACATTATTGCTCATACTTTTTGGAACCGTTAATGTATATCATTGTTAATCCATTACTAGATCTGCCTAACAATTGTCACGTTTACGGAACTCACATCTAGAAATATTACTATTAACTAAGTTTAATCCATTATTATCTAAACTCAACCGTTTTAACCAAAAGTAATATTTTCTTGTCAAACAAGTTACACTCACGAAGAGAACCGAGGGGATTCAACATACCGTATCATTTTCAACCAAGGGAGTCCGAATCCGCCCCTAGCTCCAGTCTCCACTATGTAGAACCAGACATTGAATTCAGTGGGCAGCTGTACAGTGAAATCGCGTTGTTTCTTTATAAAAATCAAATTTCTAGCAGCCGCAGTAGACTGACTTTTGGTCATGCTCCATTGATTACTAGCATGGCAAAAAGAAAGTTCTTTAGGTCAGCTGACTTATTTCTTGGAAGAAAGTTCAACGATGTAATTGACAATAACTTTGACAGATGGAGGAGACCTTCAATTTCCAGTTACCAACTAAGAATACTGCTCAGTTTAGTCTGGCTTGATAAGAAAATTTTCACATTTGAAAAGTATAATGAACTAAGTATGTTAACCACCACAATTTAGCATTTCTAGGACAACGAAACAATAGCATAATATCATGATAAGAAAAATAGATATTTCCCATCAGCTTTAGATTCATAACTATCACTTTCCCTGTGGTTTATGATATTACGCATATTTTTCTTACTTTAATTTTTTTTAGTAATTCTTTTAACTTATTTATATTAATTTTAATAATTATACTGTGACTAATTTGTCATTTCTTAATTAAAAGTAAGAGTATTGTTTGGGAAAACGAAGAAGAGTGCAAGAACTAGAATAATTTCTTTCCTTAAAGAATTTAAGCCCTATTATTTTGCTCTATGAATTTGTGGTATAATTCTTCTAGAATTTTATAAAGTTTAATGAAATCTAAGTTCCAGCAATAACTTGAATTTTCTCCACGAACAAAGTTGTGAATTTTTTAGATTAAGAGAAGTAAAACTGTTGGGCAGAATTAAATATACTGTTTGAGGTATAAGTAGATATATAAACAAATACTACGTAAATTGTGATGACCCATTCCTGTCGTCAAATTTAGAACAAAGCGATCGTCACAATATAATATGTATAAAAACTATCCAAGTCAGAATCCACAAGGATCAATTGTGATGGTAATTACGCTTAATAGTATGTTTGGCCAAACTTTTTGTTTTTGCCAAAGGTGCTTTTTAAAATAAAATAAACTCTTTTTCAAAGCTAAGGTATTTTTGCCAAACAGTTTCACTATGAAAACAAGATTAAAATGTATACGCATATTTAAGAATTGAAAGGAAATGTTAAGAAAAAGTGAAAGAAATGTGAAAAGGATAAAGAGAGCCATGATTTTTTAAAAAGAAATAGAGCAAGGAAACTTAAAATTTGTGTATAGTTGTATTTGAGTAATGTGAATAATTTTTGTTCGTTTTTCTGATTTGGTGATGTAAAGGTAAATGTCATGATTCAAAATCTCATCAAAATTGTGATAACACCTAACCCTAGCCGTTAGGCAATTCACAAGCATAACTCCAAATTCGTATACCACAAAAATATAAACAAGCCTAAAACATGTATAATAACTTAATATGAGTCTGGGAATACTAATACATAAGTGCAGGATATCAAATACAACTCCAAAGGATCGTTATTAATGAGTCATGAGCTACTATAACCAATAATACACAAGTGTAAATAACACATCACTATTCGAGACAAGAAATGATAATAACATAACAAGAAGACTTCAGGTAGTATGATCCAATTCAAGAAGCTCACCCTGATAGTCACACGCTTCTCCTAAGTACCCTCCAAGGTACCGCTTATGTCAGGATCAGTATCTGCACAAAAATATACATAAATGCATTATGAGTATACCGGCCCAATAATCAGTAAGTATCACTTTATTTTACTAATGAAATAGTGGTGAGAATTTAATGAAAAGATACCCACTTTAACCACTTGTGTAGTTCATATACATAATATTGATAGAAAGGGGGCATAGTGACAACATAATAAGACATGCACTCTAACGATCTGATTGGTCGTTTTGAGTATTAGCTTACCTTTATGTGTCCCGGGACTTTTCCTAGCTTTATTTGGTGTTTCTTTATTTGTGTGTGTGGTCCGTGTCATGTTCTGGAAAGTTTTTACTTAAACTTTTGAAGAAAATGTGATTTTTAAGTTTAAAAGAGGTTAGAGTTGACCACGATCAATATTTTTGGTAAACGATCTCGGATCGGTGTTTTGACTATTTTGGTAAGTTCGTATGATATTTTTGGACTTGTACGTACGTTTGGTTATGGTCCTGGGTGACCCGAGCGCATTTCGGCGCTTTATGGGAAACATTGTGAAAAAATGAGTTATAAGTTGAAATTCTTCAGTTTTGATGATCAATTCGTGTTATTTGACGTCGTTTTGATGATTTGAGGTAGCGAACTAGTTTTTAGGGTGTTATTAAATTTGTGTGCATGTTCGGTTTGGAGCCCGAGTGGCTCGAGGGGAATTTTTGGTGCGTTGCAGATGAGTTGGGACAGCTGATGCGTAGTTGTTGCTGGTGTCAATTTGCAGATCTCGCAAATGCGAGCCTCGCTTCTGTGAGTGACTGCTCACAACTGTGAAGAGAGCTGGGGATTGAACACTTAGCAAATGCAAAGTTTTGTTTGCAAATGCGGACTGTGGGAGCTACGTATTTGCGAAGCTTTGTCCGCAAATGTGCATGGGAAAACTATCGCAAATGCGAGTATTTTGTAGCAAATGCGACTTATTGGGGACCTGATGCACTGTCGCTTTTACGATCAGCGTATCGCAAATGCGGGCTTCGCAATTGTGAGCAAGAGTTCGTAATTGCGACACTTGCAGGTGGGTAAAAGGGGGGAAAAGTCGGAACTTTGCTCATTTTACACTATTTTTCAATCCTAAACTACATAGAGGCAATTTTTGAAGAGGATTGTCTTCCCAAATTCATTGGTAAGCATTTTTAACTAGTTTTCGATTAATTTCAATTAATTTTCAAGACTCTTTAACATCAAATCTATGAATTTCAAAGTAAAATTGTGGGTTTTGGATAGAATTTAGGGGTTTTGAAAAATGGAGATTTAAACCTCAAATTGAGGTCGGCTATCGAAATAAATTATATATCCGGGCTCGGGGGTGAATGAGTAATCGGATTTTGGTCCAAGTCTCGGGTTTGGACCAAGCGAGCCCGGGGTTGACTTTTATTGACTTTTGAGATTTTGTCCAAGATTCAACCTTTATTGATTGTTGACGTCGTACCATTAGTTTTATATTATCATGTGTTCATGGCACGAAGGGTGTTTCCGTGCAGGCGAGGACAAGAGACATGCATTATATTGTGATATATTTTTCTTCTATATACATTTATGCCTTTCTCTTGAGTTATTACTATTGCACCTACGCTTTCTATGTGACTTGTCGTTGTTGTTTTGTCTTTGTTCTCTACCTCAATTATTGCGGTATTATCCATGCCTTCTATTTGTTTAATATATAAATATCATGCTCTCCTTCGGCCGGTTATCCTCATACTATACTTCTGCACCTTGCGTATAGATTTTGAAGTTGCGTAGCCGTGGAAGATGGAGCCTGGCATTGGAGGTGTATCAGCGTTCCAGACACAGACTACCATTTGTTCGTGGTAGTTTAGGATTTATATTTCTATTTATATAAATTTCAAACATACGATGTATCTTTTCTCGAACCGAATTTGTAATCTTATTCGTAGTCGCTCGTGACTTTTAGTACCTGTCATTGGGAGGTTGTATAGAATTCAGTCTTTTACTTCTTGCTATGAATAATCTATCATTTTTTATTACCTTGTTGTATGTTTGGCTAATCTAGCACTAGGCTTAAGTGCCATCACGACTAGACGGATTTGGGGTCGTGACATGCACAGATAGAGCATGTTATATGAAATACCTATCTCAGACTACAGACGTCCAATGCATATGACAATTGCATCAAATAAACATATATATATGTGATATACACAAGTAAAACATATAAGAATGCATAAATAGGAACAAAGGATATGTTAAAACAAATAAATCTTCCACTTTTATGCTCAAGTTCGTCAACTGATATCATAATCAGACCTGCATATATGCCACCAAGAGAGAAACATGAAGTGAGGGTCATGAGGGAACAATCCATATCCATGCACAACAGACACGTAAATCCTTTATGCCCTACAAGAAATTGTGATGATATTCCCTAATATATACCTCAACAGGAACGTGGTTTAACATACCTTAACAGCTCATAACACTCTCTAATAAGTAGTGAGAACAAAGTATATATGCTAACAAGGTGCTTACACAATGTACGACTAAGCAGTTCAATCATATAAAATAGGCACATGAAATTCATAATATTAAACTACCATGTAAGAATGCCTATAATATTATACTAGCATAAATAAGATGCTAAAGTAGTCATACAATAAGTAAACCAAGTAAAACAAGTAAAGCATGTGAAGCTTATCTCTTTACCCAAGCGTAAAGCACATGGTATCCGTATATACATTCGTCACTTACATATATGTTACCCCAAGAACATAGCACGTAGAAAAAAAGACCATTTGGGAAAAACAAACTTCAGATTAGAGAAGAAAATAAATGGGCCAGCTCCACTTCTTAGTGTTTCTTACTTTGCAGAGCCTTAGAATGGCTTAAGGGAAAAAATTTAAATCGTATTAGCTTTGGTATCAAATTAAGAAAAAGAAGTTGCGAAAGACCTACTTGTGCCTGACGGTCGCGTTAAGGATTAATAAAGAAGTACAATTGTTTGATCTATTTCTTGGGTCATTATTTTTTGAGGAGTTTGAGGATACACAATTGGCGTGAGATAGCACTAGAAAGCTTGGAAACTTTCCTTGTGCAATTCAACAAACAATCAGGTATGTAGATATATAATCTTATCCTTATAGTGTGCCTTGGATTACGTTAGGATTGACATGGATATCAAATTCTTTAGAATGATGATAAGAAGTAAATTGAAAGCAATTTGATAAATTCTAAACCCATTTGAGTTGCTGCCAAAGTTTTGTGATTGGGAACATGGTTAGAAATATTAAATAATGGAGAAATTATTTTAATCTAATAATGGACAAAGCTTTAAGGATAAAGTGAGGATCATATTTGAACGTTGCTAGAGAATTTGGATTAATATTATAGTCATAGGTTTTGGATGGTGTTATTTAAGTATGTACATATAAAATTTTTGATATTAACATATGTTTCTTCCTCTCCATATACCAAGTGATTAAGGATATTGTAACAGTAAGCTTGACAGAGGAATACAAATATTATTTTTACATTATGCATTGATTATATTGAGTAATTCATGACTTAGAAATTAGTTCAATTGGTGGTGAATTGAACTTGATGAGTATGGCTTGATGATTCTAGCTCAAATATTTGTAGATCGTGAGTTGTTGAACTCCCAGGAAGTTTGAAAGGATGAATTGGAGCTAAGACTTGAGGTGAGTTGAGGTTTACTTTTCTAGTAGGGAATTCCATTAGAACCCTTGTGCTCCATATGCTAGATAGATCTATGTCGTGTATTCTCATGATCCAATACTCAGTGCACTTATAATTATTCAATGCGACATTATATGTTACATGAATACATGCTTATGTGTATTACCAATTGTTATGTGTCTTTATTTGTGATATTCACATTCATTTAAGTATTCAGTTTCAACAATAATTCATGCATCAATGTGATCACATTCAGTAGGGAGAATTGGCCAACCTTCTCCAACGTGAGTGCCATGATGTCAGGGTTACTTACCCCATGCTCGCAGGTGCCAACTATCTATTGGGAAGATAGGCTGACACTCCGTCGTACGTGTTCCTAGATGCTCATGTACGTAGGGCCATTATGCGTAACATCGTTTAGCAAAGTTATGTCTTATATATATATATATATATATATATAAAATTCAGTTTCTATTTCAGATATCAGTTATGGACTCAATGTCTACGTTAAGTTTTAGTTTCAGCTTACAGTTTAGCGTATAGTTTGAATTTCCAGCCTATGATTTGGTTGTAAAATTTATATGATTTTTCCGTATATGCGTTTTCTTTCTTATTTTTCCTAGAAGGTCTCGCTATTCCTTTTTAGGAAGTAGCCTATGAGGACTTACTAGATATTCTTTGGTGGTACTTGTACCGTTTGGGCATGCTATGTCGTGTGGCAGGTATTGAGGACGCAGGTAATGAGGCACGTGGCTAGAGGAGATATTCTATATTCAGTTTATAGAATTTGTTGATTCATCCTAGCAGTAGCGAACCTTTTTCAGACTATTATTTATATATATTTTTATGTTTATTTTATTTTCGGGGGATGCCCCCGCAGGCTATGTATTTTAATGTTTTTTAGATTCTAGAGGCTCATGACTTGTTAGTGGGTCAGTATTAAAATATTTTGGGATTTATCCTTTATTTATTTAAATAGTTTTTGTGCTATTGAACTTGAATTTTGATACAAATAGTAAAGGGCTCACTCAACGAGTGGTAAGGATTGAGTGCCAATCACGTCCCACCCAGTTTGGAGGCGTGACAAGTTGGTATCAGAGCAACCAGGTTTAGGGAGTCCTAGGGAGTCTTGAGCCATGTGAAGCAGAGTCTCAATTATGGGTATGTTGTGCACCATACTTATATTTGGGAGGCTGTAGGGCATGTTAGGAATTATTTTATTTTATTCTCATATCGTGGGTTAGAGCTAAAAGTTTTAGAATGCTAAGACTCATTTATCTCTCGTTTCAGTGAACAAGATGGTTAGAACAAGATCTACTTCATCCTCTGTTGCTAACAATATTGGGATATCAACTTCTAATCATCAAGCAGTAGCACCAGAGATGCAGGCAGCACCAGAGGTGCAGGCTGCACCAATAGCACCAACTGCGGTTAGAGGACGTGGCAGAGGTAGAGGTCAAAATGATTGGGGTAGAGGTCAAAATGCCAGAGCTAACCAGGCTCATGGTAGGGCCACTAGACAGGCACATGCTCCACCTCAGCAGGTTGTTAATGATCAGGTTGAAATCACAGCCCCTTCTAACCCACTCATGGCGAATCAACAATATCAGCAGGATGATCGAATTGACAGAATTTTGGACTTTTTGGACTCCCTAGCCCCTTTGACTAGTGGTAGGGATACACCCGTTCACGCTTCTCCTCAAAACCCTCGTGATTTAGATGGAGAGGTTATAGGAGATGATTTTCAAACTCCACTAGAGGTACCACCACTAGTTGTCCCTACAAATATTGCCCAGCCAGTGTAGTTACCAATATGAAGAATTGATCCACATGCCTTTCTGAGATTGCAACCTCCTACTTATAATGGTACAAATAAACCAAATGAACCAGTGTTATTTTTGGAAGAGATAGAGGAAATGTTTGTTTCTTTGGGTTGTCTTGAAACACAATCCACAGAGTTGATTGGTTTTTGATTGGAGGGTGCAACAGGACAATGGTGGAGAGGTTACAAGAAGGCCAGAGATTCTACATTACCGCCCCTTACTTGGCCACAATTCAAAGAAGCTTTCAGGGCCAAGTTTTTTCCTAGCAATCAGATGGATGAGCTCCGACGTCAAATCGAACATCTTAAACAGGGTACTATGTCAGTGACTGAATATGAGATGGAATTTACAAATTTGGCAGAGTATGCACCTAATTTGATATCGACAGAGAGAGAACAAGTGAGAAGGATCATTGAACGCTTGAATCCACATATGGCAAAAGATATGACTTCACATTAGTGTGACAACACTTATTTCCAGGTTGTCAATATCGCTACGCGTAAGGAGGATTTTGGTAAAATTGCTAGGGAAGCTAGATAAAACAGCAAGAAGGCTAGAACAACAGGTAGTTATAGTGGATTTTTAGTTGGGCGGTAAGAACACGAATCATTCAACTCACATACAATCAATAGCTCCACTCATACATGGCCAGCAGAGTAATGGTCAGTCCCCTCAGGGGCAAAGTTCAACTAGTCAGGGCCAACCTCGGTTCTCCTATCCTATATATCCTTCGTGTAGCAAAATACATCCAGGAAAATGCCTTTTGAGTCACAAAGGTTGTTTTCACTATCACGATCCAATTCATATTTAGAGAAACTGTCCACAGCTTGGAAAAGCTCCGGGGAAAGCTCGAACCAGTCAAGCAGCATCCACGAGTAATTCTATAGATGCGCCCTCTCACGCCCCGAACTCAGGGAGCGCGACCGGTGCTGAACCGAGTGAACCCAGTCGAGCAAGCCTATGTTACATCAACCTCTCATCATAAATCATGCATGATTTATCAAAACATAATTAGATCTTGACTTTCATATTGAATACATTTGGCTTAGTGGCCCATAAATTATTTTCTTCTTTTTCTCTCGTAATGAGGACATAAGTTCATAAATATCTTTGAATATAAATACATGACGAAATGCAAAACTTAAGTACATGACCCACAGTGTACATGGAGCTTCTATTACAATAAATACCTAATTACATAAAACCAACTAGACTCGAATATTCACTGTAATTGTATCGGGCTCACCATAATCTGATGCGTAGAAGATCCCTATCAAAGATCCATATCATCCTATAAAAGTATACCTGCATCCATTAAATGATGTAGCACCCTCGAAAAAAGGGACGTGAGTATATGTGGAATAGTACTCGTATGTAAGGCAGTCAAAACAACATATGAAAATACGGTAACTCAAATAAGAGGCAAATAAAGTACATCAAGAAACTATGACACATCCCATAGAATCACATTTCAAGTATTATTATACTTGCATCATTCTAAACTTCTTTTAGGATCAACTCAGCCATATGAACTATACGTAAAATACATAATATACTGTAATTGAAATAACATGTACAAACAAGGCCGTCCAAACAAAGTCGTCCATACAAACAAGGTTGTCCATGTACAAACAAGGCCGTCCACAAACAACATGTCTACGTTAACAATGCATCTCACTAGACCGTCTATATCCCTTTCTTATTTTACACCTATATATTTTATAGGCCGTCCTTTGTATTCACATATCATATTATACACCTATGCATCACATAGACCGTCCATAGTATTCACATATCATATTATACACCTATGCGTCTCATAGACCGTCCATAGTGTTTATTCATGCCGTACACCTATACATTTCATACACAATACACCAATGTATTTCATAGACCGTCCATAGAATTCTATACACAATATACCTATTCAAGGACTTGTAAATACAACATGAATATGATAAATCATGGTAACAATAAAAAGGGCTTAGATAGGCGTTAAAGTCAAGAAAATTTATTAAGAGCTTCCAATAACATTTATAGATTTTAAGTCGGGGATCGTCTATAACCACCTTCACACAAAGTGGCCCTGCCGCCTCTCCCCGATGTATGCGGGTGGAGGTGCAACCATGATACAATAAAATCTACACAAAGAGGCCATGCCGCCTCACCCCAATCTATGCGGGTGGAGGTGTAATCACAATACCACAATTCTACTCAAAGCGGCCATACCCCCGAAGTCAATTATGTGGTAGAAGAATCGTTATTTAGGCAGCCGAATGGATCATGTGGGCAGCAAAATTTATTATGTGGTAGCAGAATCGTTATGTGGGAAGCAGAATCACAACAAAATGGCATGTCCATTCCACGATGTAATTCTGTGATAGCATAATCATTATGTGACAATTATATGATAGAAGAATCATTATGTGGCCAGTAGAATGGCCACAAAATGTTTTCAAAATTTTCCAACTTTCTGCTTCACTCCCCGACGAATATGCGGTCCGCGGAGTGATTCTGCGGTCGCGAAATTGACCGCAGAGCCAACCTTTTGGAATTTGATCATAACTTCTTGTAGGAGAGTCAAAATGATGAATGGTTTGAAGCGTTAGAAACTAGACGCATAAGGCTATAATTTGATAGATATATCACTTTCTAGGTCTTTATATTTTTGGTGTTGTATTCATTTGAAGTCAGGTCTTGTTCTAATAGAGACATCCTTTCCACTTAATGTATCCAACTTGTTCCACACAAATTCATACCATTTACAAAACCTCTTGGTATGTTCCAACACACCTTAAACATGTATTTTCATTTCAAAATGATGTGGTTCTATCCTATGGGTCTCCTTTAATATTCGAATATGTTATTCCCGAATACCGTTGGCGCACTTTAAAATCTTAAATCATTAGGAAATTATAATGGGTCTTTACACACCTCCTCCTGTTTTGGCACCTAATATTCAGACTGGGCGTGGTGTCAATAGAGGCGGAGCTCAAGGAGGAGGCGAAGTAGCCAAATTCTATGTAGTACTAGACTGGCAGAATGCTGATGCATCTAACATGGCTTCTCTCAGTTTGTGGTCACCTTGCTTATGTATTAGTTGATCATGTTTTAACTTTCTCCTATATGTCTCCTTAGTTTTTTGTCGAGTTTGGAAATGCACAAGAAACATTAGGGGTTCCGTTTGAGGTTTCCACACTTATATGGGAATCTGTTAAAGTTGAGTATATATTCATCTAACGACCCAACCGGTCGTTTTGAGTATTACAGCCCCCTCCCCCTATTTACTGCTCAATTTGTGCTTTGCAGTTGATATATGACTTGCCGGGGTAATTGGTTTGGGTCCAGTGAGGTTTTGAAATAAATTGAGACACTTAGTCTCCAAGATGAGATTTAAAGTTGAAAAGGTTGGCCGGATGTTGACTTATGTGTAAACGACCCTGGAATAGAATTATGATGATTCCAATAGCTGTGTATGGTGATTTTGGACTTAGGAGCATGTCCGGAAATATTTTTGGAAATCCGCAGTTAAATTAGGCTTGAAATGGCTAAAATAGAAATTTTAAGTTTGGAAGTTTGACCGGGGAGTTAACTTTTGATATCGAGGTCAAAATCAGATTCTGGAAATTTGGATAAATCAGTTATGTCATTTACGACTTGTGTGCAAAATGTGAGGTCAATCAGAATTGATTTGATAGGTTTCGGCATCGAACGTAGAAGTTGAAAAGTTTTAGTTTATTACACTTGAATTGAGGTATGATTCGTGGTTCTAGCGTTGTTTGAGGTCCCGGAGGCCTCGTGTGAGTTTCAGATGGTTAAACGGATCAATGTTTGACTTAGAACAAAGCTGCAAGTTACTGCCTACTGATGCAATCACACCTGCAGAGTTTGTCTCGTAGGTGCGAGCCCGCAGAACGAGTTTGGCAAGCATAGAAGTGAGTAGGGGCTGGTGAGGCAGAGTGCGCATGTGTGAGAATTTTACCGCACCTGCGAGGTCGCAAGCGCGTAGAGAAACACGTAGAAGCAGAGGAACCAATGTGGACGATTATAGAAGCGCACATTTTGTCTCACCTGCGAGACCACATATGCGGCTAAGCTGATCGTAGGTGCGACATGCCCTGGACATAATAAATTAGAGGGGTTGCGGGATTTTGGCATTTTGAGACATTTCGAACACGGGTTTGGGCGATTTTTCAGAGAGAATTCACGGGAAATCGTGAGGTAAGTCACTTGTGATCATTGTTAGTCAATAGTATTGGATTATCATTGAGTATTTCAACTAGATTACATGTTTTTGAAGTGAAATTAGGGGATTTGGACTCAAAATAAGAATTTGAGATTTGGAATCGAGTTGATGTCGGAATTTGGTAAATGTGGTATGGTTTCACTCGTGCTTGAATGGTCGTTCATATTTTGTAACTTTTGTCGGCTTCCGAGACATAGGCCCCACGGGCGATTGTTTGAGTTAAATTTTGGATTTTGTTTGAAAATTAATATTTTCTTATGGAATTAATTCCAATAATTTGTATTGACTGAATCGAATTAATTATGACTAGATTCAAGGCGTTTGGATACCGATTCGCGAGGCAAAGGCATAGCGGAGTAAAGAATTGCGCGGTTGGAGGTAACTAACACTTATAAACTTAGTTCTGAGGGTATGAATCTCCGAATTTGGTGTTATATAAATTATTGTGAGGTGAGGCACATGATAGTTGACGAGCGTGTGGACGTGCACCATTGAAATTGTAACTTGAATAAATTCTGTGAAGTTGTAAAAATGAAAGAATCATGTTATTATCAAAATATTCTCCACGTGTTAGGAAATTGAGACTCGTATTAAAGATCATGATTAGGCTACGTATCGATATTTTGGGACCCACAGGGTCGTGTTACTATTGAATTTAATTGTTTAAAAAATGTCAAAGTTCTCCTATTTCTAATCCAAATCAGCTTCAAGGATTGATGCTAGGGTGGATGCGTCGCATCCACCTCGTCCTCCACTTCTCAGCTTCGCATGCTAGGGTGGATGTTCGCATCCACCCTTTGTTCCTCCATCTCAGCGTTGCCCAGGTGCGGATGCTAAGGCGGATGCTATGGGCCGACTTCACTGCTAAGGGTGAACGAAATATGATTTTTTTCTAAATTGTATGCGACGCATCCAACCCCTCTTCCTCTAGCTAGAGCACCTTTTCTTCATATTTTTGCACTCCAAACACCCTAAATCATCACACACAGCTCTATTAGTCATAAAACCAATAATTAAACCATGTTGGGCATTTTAAAGATCAAATAGCATCAAAAAGCGATTAAAACATGGGTAAAGTAACATCAACACATATCGAAATATGCCCAATATCACCACCCCACACTTAAACCTTTGTTCGTCCTCGAACAAACCATCAATATTGTCACGACCCAACTGGAGGGTCATGACTAGCACCCGGGCCATACTTGCCNGTTGCCCAGGTGCGGATGCTAAGGCGGATGCTATGGGCCGACTTCACTGCTAAGGGTGAACGAAATATGATTTTTTTCTAAATTGTATGCGACGCATCCAACCCCTCTTCCTCTAGCTAGAGCACCTTTTCTTCATATTTTTGCACTCCAAACACCCTAAATCATCACACACAGCTCTATTAGTCATAAAACCAATAATTAAACCATGTTGGGCATTTTAAAGATCAAATAGCATCAAAAA
>AWOL01S0045254.1:5601-51382 GCA_000715115.1 Nicotiana otophora
TGTCCTACCCTACGCGAACGCGAGCTCCTCTTCACAAACGCAAAGAGTACCAGTTTGATCCCTCCCTAGCTAGCTTTCCACAATGCGATCGCGAACCGTTGTACGCGTATGCAAAGGCCAGTGTGCCCAGAATATCACGATCACGACCTCTCTCTCGCGAATGTGTAGAACAAAAGTGCCCCAGCCCAATTCCATTACCACGAACGCGAGGCTTTAACCGCGTTCGCAAAGAAGGAAACTAGCAATAGATATTTCTCTAATTTTGACTCAAATCCGGGTGGTCAGAAACGCACCCGAGCTATCCGGGGCCCCGTCTGAATGCACCAACAAGTCAATAAATATGATAAAGACCTGATAGAAGCCTCGAATCACATAAAACAATATCAAAACTAAGAATCGCACCCCAAGCTCAAATAAATTAACTTATGAACTTCAAATTTCTACAACTATCTCCGAACGCGTCAAATCATATTTTGACAACTCTAAATGATGCTAAATTTTATTTACAATACATAAATCTCCATACAAACCTTTTCCCAGGCTCAGAATCCCGAACGGACCTCGATAATATGAAATCTACTTCAAACCAAATTTAAAGAACTTGAAAACCTTCAATGTGCCAACTTTCAATATTAAGCGTCGGATCACACTCGATCTGAACACACGCCCAAGTCCAAAATCATCATATGAACCTATTTAAACCATCAACTCCCGGTTTCGAGGTCGGTCACTCAAAATATTGACTCTAGTCAAACTTGGCCATCTTAGGCCACTATTAAGGAACTAAATGTTCCGATTTTAACCAAAACTAACCATCCCCACAAGTCATAATGCAGTAAAATCATATATGGGGAGTCTTAATTAGGGGAACGGAGATCTAGAAAGCAAAACGATCGGTCGAGTCATTACAGTTGGTGCATCAACTGGGGAACGTTAGCATTCGATGGTGTCACCGTGGCCACTCATGAAATAGGGGATGAGCATAGTTGGTCCCTTACCACAAGTACCGAGCATGGTAAAATGTATTTTGGTTTTAACTGATTATTTTACTAAATGGTTTGAAAAAGGTTCTTTCCAAAAGATCTAAGAACAATAAGTGATCGATTTTATAAGGGATCACATCGTCTGCCGGTTTGGAACACCAAAATAAATTACTTGTGACAATAGGCCATAATTTATAGGTTCCAAAGTCACAAAGTTTCTGGAAGGATTGAAGATTAAACGAAATAAACCTTCACCATACCACCCAAGTGCTAATGGACAGGAAGAGTCAACCAACAAGGTAATTATCCAAAACCTTAAAAAGAAGTTAGAAGATGCTAAACGCAAGTGGCCAGATGAGTTGCCGGATGTGTTGTGGGAATATCGGACGACGGAATGTCAAGCATGAGTGAAACACCCTTCTCACATGTATAGGGTTTAGAGGCTTTGGTCCTAGTGGAAGTGGGGGAACCGACCTTGAGGTTTTCCCAAGAAATAGAATAGACAAACAATGAAGCATTGATGGTTAAACTAGATTTGGTTGAAGAGCACCGGAATCTGGCATATGTTAGGATGGTGGAACAAAAGCAAAGGATGGAAATATATTACAACCATAGAGAAAATCTCTGATATTTCAAAGTTGGGGATTTGGTTATGAGAAAGGTAACTCAAAATACTCGGGAAGTTAATGTCGTGAAGCTGGGACCAACACGGGAAGGACCTTATTGCTAAAGATCCCTGTTGGTACTGAAAGTATGTGCATCACTCTTTTACCTTCAACCAGTTTTTGTCCCTATTGGATTTTTTTGGCAAGGTTTTTAATGAGGCAACAATGTAAAGTGTACTACAAAGGAAGAGTCAAACACAAGACTTCCAATGTTAAAATTCTCATATGTCGCATCCGAACCCTGGGCGGGACCATTATGTATGAAGGTACTAAAAGTCTTACGAAGATCGAGGACTATTAGAACCGGGAGCAATAGGTTATCAGGACTAGGGACTGCATGATCATCCCCATACAAATAAGTTGTATAATTAGCCACATGTATTGGCAGCTTTATTTACTTAAGCAAAAGAATATTTATGTAAATT
Organism: Nicotiana otophora; assembly: GCA_000715115.1. Taxonomy (NCBI): domain Eukaryota; kingdom Viridiplantae; phylum Streptophyta; class Magnoliopsida; order Solanales; family Solanaceae; genus Nicotiana; species Nicotiana otophora. Next base: position 7,675 of record AWOL01S0045254.1, read on the forward strand.
TACTTTTAAAGATAGAGGGAACAAATCAAAGTTATTTTATTTTTATCTTATTTCATGTCCGAATGATATGTTAATTTACTTTATCGTTTGAATGTTAGTTAAAACTTCAAATGCTTGTGCCGAAATGAATAGGAGACGTCCTCTTCAAGAGCACCATGAACATAAGAGCTCTCTCTTATGAAACCCTAACAGTCAAAAGGGTATATTTCGGACGTGTTTATACCCGAAATCAAAAGCTATTGGATGTGAAAAGCTTCCCAAAGCTTTGTCTGTTAAATGAAAAAGAATAATTGTTGCACAAACTTTAAGAAAACAATTTCTTTCATTAATTAAAATGACAAACTCAGTAATGAAATGTTGGCATATTTACGAAATAAAAAATATATATATACATTAATTCTTTCTTACAGAACCCGAAGGGAGAGAAGAGTCTCCGTTTTCTTTATTGGGAGAAGGTTGTTCCGCTTCAAGTTTAGGGCCTTCATCTTAATCTCCATACTCTTCAGCTTCCTCTTTCGTTCCCGAATACTTGGAGTTAGTATTAGAAGATTTAGAAGCAGCGGGCCGAGCTGGGAGGTTCTTAAGAGCGGTTATCTCCAGTTCAAGAACGTTGGCAATATAATCATCAATGTTTGCAATGCCTTCTTTGGCCTCGTCAAATGTCTTCTTTTTCATATTATATAGGGAAAATATTTTCTCGAAGAGGATAAAATCTTATTGGTCTTAGAGTTTAGCTCAGACTTTTTCAATCTTGGATTGGAGCTTTTCATTTTCAGCTTTCATAATGATAATTTTGGAATCAAGCTCAACATTGGTGGTCGAGTGAAGTTGATTCTCCTCCATCACCTTTTTGACTCTTTCTTTTATTTTTGCTCTCTTCTCCTTGGCAGAATTGGCCTCTTCGATTTTGGAGCGTAAGCTAGCCTCCAAGTTGTAGACTTGCTCCATGAAAGCAGACTCGCGCTTAGCAGGAGCAGCCACTGTATCATGTAGGTCAGTCCACTTAGCCTTTGAATCCTTATGTTCTTCATGTAATTGAGCGGCCTCTTGGCTGTGGGCCATTCTGTCTTGTTCGAATTGCAGCAGCCGAGCCTTAAGGTCATCCATTTGAGCAATTTTTGCTTCTAACACCGAGAGGCACTTGGCAAGATGATTCTGTTCGGCCAAGATTTGATCTCGTTCTGAAGTAAGTTCTTGATTGTCCAAAATCAACCTTGCACGCCCTCAGAAGCAAGAAAGTAGGACTGAAAAGGTTAGAGTTCAAATAATTTAAGTTGGGAGATCTTTAGCACCGATACACCACCATGTTTTAGCACGGAGTCCGATCTCAGCCCGACCGGCTAAGCCGTCTCACCTCGATACATGCACTCACAATACCACCATGTGCGTGGCATGGCGTCTGATCTCAGTCCGATCGGCTAAGCCGTCTCACCTCAATGCCATGTGGGTCAACATCACATCACATCTCGCTAGCAATAATATCATCCCATTTAAGGGGAAACATCTCAACGCACCAATCTCATCCCATATAAGGTGAAACAATCTCATCTCATTAGCACAAAGATTTACCCCTCAATCACTCCTACACCGGCATGTGTAGTTTCGAGGTTAGGTTGTTCCAACCCATCCTTCCTCGGTAGCTAAACAATACTCCCGAGGCATTTATTATTAATAGGATTTACCACTCATTTCGTAATCTTTTTCATATCATTCATTTCGTTTGCACCAACGGCCATGACACAATATCATTCTTGTCACGATGGTCGCATGTCATATTTCATGTTCTCTTCTTTCACTTTCAAATATCATCATGGATAATCAACAACAAGGCCTTTAGAATTAATACTTTAAACGCATATTTGAGCAATTTAGGGTCTTAGGCACATGTCATTTGTTACACAATTGACATGATAGCTTTCATTAGAATCACACTTTTAAATCATAACGTAATAACACACATCCCACACTTAAACCACATTCTCAACAGTGACTCAACATAACTAGAATATTTGGAATACATATTGAATACATATTTATTTTGATACAAGGCTTATTATAATCAATTTATAATGAGAATCACGAGATTTACAAGGATATTGTTGGGTTTAATTCTAAGAGAAGGGTTTAGCCAACATACCTCGCTTTGAGCTTTCCTTAATTCACTACACAGTTCCGGAATCCTAGCAACTTTGATCTATTTAGAGCATGAAAAACTTAAACACAAATTAAGAAGGAGTTCATAGTTCCACCTCACTTGAGCATTTTATCAAACACTAGTTGTGCATTAAGGTTTCAAAGTCCTCCTATAATGGATTCTTTCATCCCACTACCCAAAGTTTACCCAAATGTGGTCATCAATTTTTCCACTACCCTTGATGGTACATGCATTTAAAATAAACAACTCTCACATCCAAGAATTGCTTGGCTTATTACCTGTTTTCAGTAAAAGCACGAAATTGAGGGCTAGGGAGTAGAACCTTACCTCTAGGATGAATACCTAGTGAATTTCCTTGTGAATTCTTCAACTTGGAGCAAGATTTAACGATCAATAAGCTTAGGAACTTCCCCTCTCATCTATGGTAATACCTATCTCTAGAAATACCAGACGTTTGCTTCCAAAGTGACCCTTTGCCTCAATATATCGAAATAGGGTCGGGTAAAAAATTAGAAAAAATGAAGTCCCTACAATCGTCAATACATAAGCCTACTTCGGTACCACAAAATCCCGGATTTTAGGTAATATTTTACGGGGCCTTACATCCTTACCCACTTAAGATCATTTGTCCTCGAATGAGGGCCAAAATACTTCATTAGAAACCAATGTAACTCTGCTGCTATAACACACCAACAGTTCCACATTTTGACTAAATTTCCAAACGTTTTGCCAGAGTTTCCCTTATAACTAAGCCTATCCACCTGTCAGAGAATCCCAGAAACCAATTCTAACAACATATACATGTACTAATGATGTAACATAACATAAAAACAACGACAACCATTGTGTCACGAGAAGTATGTCACCAAAAAGGAACACCCTTAATATCAACTGTACAAATGATACATAATTTATAAAAGGTAAAGTCTTAGCATTTTCATAGAACACAAATTTATAAATACATGACTATTTAAACAAATGAGGGTACTTCTTCTTCATTTCTTACTCGGCCTCCCAGGTGGCTTCTTCAACCTGCTGGTTCTGCAATAGCACTTTCATGAAGGCAATTTCTTTATTTCTCGGCATACGGAATTGCCTATCAAGAATGGCAACTGGAATTTCTTCATAAGTCGATTCTTCATTAACCTCAATAGTCTTAACCGAAACAATAAGCGACAAATCTTCAATCACCTTCTTCGACATGGATATATGGAACACCGGGTGCACTAAAGACATCACAAGAGGAAGTTCTATCATGTAAGCCATCTGACCAATCTTCTGAGTGATTCGGTACGGCCCGACATACCTCGGACTCAATTTTCCTTGCTTACCGAACCGCATTATACCCTTCATAGGAGAAACCTTCAAGAATACCCAATCATCTTCTTTGAACTCCAAATCCCTACGACGAAGAAATTTTCAACAGTTCTGTAATGATATTAAACCTTTTAATAGCATGATTCATGAGGTTTGGCCCTATCAACTTTGCTTTCCTAATCTCAAACCACCCGATGCGAGATCTACATCTCCTACCATATAAAGCCTTGAACGGTGCCATCTAAAATGCTAGAATGATAATTGTTGTTGTAGGCAAACTTTATGAGTGGCAAATGATCATCCCAGCTTCCTTTGAAGTCAAGAACACAAGTGTGCAACATATCCTCAATCATCTGAATAGTCATCTCTGTATGCCCGTCAGTCTGCGGGGTGAAAGGTTGTACTAAGATTCACCTGATTACCCAAACCTTAATGAAACTTCTTCCAAATATTAGTCTTGAATTGTGCCCCTCGATTTGAGATAATAGAAACTGGAGTGCCATGCAACCTGACTATTTCCTTAATATACAACTGAGCATACTTTTGTGTTGTATCGGTAGCCTTAACAGGTAAGAAGTGTGCTGATTTCGTAAGTCGGTCCACAATAACCAAAATTGAGTCGAACTTGTAAGGCGTGTGAGGTAGTCCCACCACAAAGTCCATATTGATCATCTCCCACTTGCACATTGGAATTTCTATTTTCTATGCCAACTCACCGAGCCTTTGGTGCTCGGCTTTCACTTGCTGACAATTTGGACATCTTGCCACAAAGTCCGCTACATTCATCTTCGAATCATTATACCAGTAAACTTCCCTAAGATCATGATACATATTTGTAGAGCCCAGGTGCAAGGAGTACCAAGAAGTGTGAGTCTCGGTCATGATTCTTTCCCAGAGACCATCCATATTTGGAACACATAGTCGCCCTTGGTACCTTAGTGTACCATCATCCATGCCAAAATCAAAGGTCATGGTCTTATTTTTATGAATCCCCTCCTTCAATTGTACCAACAATGGGGCATTGTAATGTTTTTCCTTGACTTCCACAACAAGCAATGATTCAGCCCTATTTTTCATAATCACCCTGCCTTCACTAGAATCCGCAAGACGAACTCCCAAACTAGCCAACTGATGAATCTCTTTGGCCAACGACCTTTGATATGCCTCCAACTGATGTTGTAACATTAGTCTTCCCGGTATGATAAAGGATATTGATGTCGTAATCCTTGAGTAACTCAAGCCACCTTCTCTGCCTCAAATTCAATTCTTCTATTTGAAAATATATTGAAGACTCTTATGGTCCGTGAATATATCTACATGGACCCCATACAAATAATGATGCCAAATTTTCAATGCAAATACCACTGTCGCAAGCTCTAAGTCATATGTTGGATAGTTCTTTTCATGATTCTTGAGTTGCCTAGAAGCATAAGATATAATCTTGCCATGTTGTATTAATACACACCCAAGTCTGATTCTTGAAGCATCACAATATACCACAAACCCAGTTGTACCGTATAGTAGGGTTAACACCGATATCGTAGTTAAACTTGATTTCAACTCTTGGAAGCACCTTTCACAAGCATCTGACCATTGAAACTTAACTGCCTTCTGCGTCAATTTAGTCAACGGAGAGGCAAGAGTAGAGAACCCCTCCACAAACTTCATGTAATATCCAGCTAAGCCGAAGAAACTGCGAATCTCTGTTGGGGTAGTAGGTCTAGGACAATTCTTCACAGCTGCAATCTTTCGAGGATCAACCTCAATTCTTTCTCTAGAGACAACACGGCCCAAGAATGTGACAGATTCAAGCCAAAATTCAAATTTCGAAAACTTCGCATATAACTGGTGCTCATACATGGTCTGTAAAACTGCCCTGAGATGATCGGCATGGTCCTCTCGACTTCACGAATATACAAGGATATTGTCAATAAACACTATCACAAAGGAGTCAAGAAAATATTTGAAGACTCGATTCATAAGATCCATGAAAGCTGCAAGGGCATTTGTTAGCCCAAAAGACATTACCAGGAATTTGAAGTGTCCATACAGGGTCCTGAAAGCTGTTTTTGGAATATCCAACTCCCTGATCTTCAACTGGTGATACTCGGATCTTAAATCGATCTTGGAGAAGTACTTAGCACCCTATAATTGATCAAACAACTCATCTATCCTTGGTAGTGGGTACTTATTTTTTATTGTAATCTTGCTGAGTTGTCAATAGTCAATACACATCTTAGCGACCCATTCTTCTTTCTTACAAATAGAACCGGTGTGCCCCAAGGCGACACACTCGACCGAATGAAACCCTTCTCTAACAAATCCTTCAAATATTCTTTTAGCTCCTTTAAGTCTGGTGGTGCCATTCTATAGGGCGGAAAAGATATAGGTTGCATGCCTCGCATCACATCAATCCTAAAATCAATCTCCTTGTCTGGCGGGATCATAGGGAGCTTATCCGGAAAGACCTCCGAAAATTCATTCACAACAGGCATAGACTCAAACGTAGGTGCCCCAGAATCAGTGACCGTAACCTGGACTAAATTGTATATACACCCTTTGTTAATTATATTTGTGGCCTTAAGGTAAGAAATAAACCTACCCTTAGACACCACATCACCCCCTTTCCATTCAATCAATGACTCATTTGGCAGTTCAAACCTAACGGTTCTGGTTTGACAGTCGAGCTTGGCAAAACATGAATAAAGCCAATCCACTCCTATTATTACATCAAAATCAACCATCCCCAATTCAATGAGATCGGCCATGGTGTCCCGACCACGCACCGTAACAACATAATCCCTATACACTCGCGTGGCCATAATTGACTTACCAACCGGAGTAGATACAGAGAACGACTCATGGAGATGTTTCGGTTCTATCCCAAAACCGATGGCAGCATAGGGAGTGACATAGGACAAAGTGGAACCGAGACAAAGGAGTGGTATGACAGTGCCAGCAACAAGGCCCTGACTATACCTCAAAATGCTATATACAAAGGATAAGAGATATAGGACCCCGAAATGAAGTAGGGCTCACCAAGTCAGATGAGGAGAGGATGTGCTGCAATCACTGTTTAATACCACATGCTATGGAACCACCTGCATCCATTAAAGATGTAGCGCTCCAGTCAAAAGGGACGTTAGTACATTTGGAATAGTACTAGTATGTAAAACTAAACACCCTCTCAATAGAACGAGTAATAGTAATTGGAAAATAAAACATGTAATCAATAAGTGACTCAAATAGTATCAAGGTTTCAAGTTAGGGGAAAGGTAAATTTCCAGTAAGTTTAGTAATTTAAGCTGGGAGATCTTTAGTACTGATGCACCACCATGTTTTAGCACGGAGTCCGATCTCAGCCCGACCGACTAAGTCGTCTCACTCTGAGACATACACTCACAATACCACCATGTGCGCGGAATGGCATCCGATCTCAGCCCGATCGGCTAAGCCGTCTCACTAGAATGCCGTGTGGGTCGACATCACATCACATCTCGCAAGCAATAATCTCATCCCATTTAATGGGAAATATCTCAACACACCAATCTCATCCCATATAAGGGGAAACAATCTTATCACATTAGTACTGGGATTTACCCCTCAATCACTCCTACACCAGCACGTGTAGTTTTGGGGTTAGGTTGTTCCGACCTACCCTTCCTCGGTGGCTAAACAATACTCCCAAGGCATTTATTATTAAAATGATTTACCACTCATTTCGTAATCTTTTTCATATCATTAATTTCGTTGGAACCAATGGCCATGACACAATATCATTCTTAGCACGATGGTCGTGCATCATATTTCATGTTCTCTTCTTTTACTTTCAAATATCATCATGGATAATCAACAACAAGACCTTTCTAATTAAGACTTTAAAAACATATTTGAGCAATATAGGGTCTTAGTCACATGTGATTTCTTACACAATTGACATGATAACTTTCATTAGAATCATGATTTTAAATCATAATGTAATAACACACAGCCCAAACGTAAACCGCATTCTCAACAGTGACTCAACATCACAAGAATCTTTGGAATACATATTGAACGCATATTTCTTTTGACACAAGGCTTATTTAGAATAATCAATTTATAATGAGCATCACGGGACTTACAAGGATATTATGGGGTTCAATTCTAAGAGAAGAGTTTAGCCAACATACCTCGCTTTGAGCTTCCCTTAATTCACTACACAGCTCAGGAATCCTAGAAGCGTTGTTCTATTTAGAGATATAGCAAAAGTAAAAACAAATTAGGAAGGAGTTCATAGTTCCACCTAACTTGAGCATTTTATCAAACACTAGGTGTGAATTAAGGTTTCAAGGTCCTCCTATAGTAAATTCTTTCATCCCTCTACCCAAAGTTTACCCAAATGAGCTCAACAATCTTCCTACTACCCTTGATGGTACATGCATGTAAAATAAACAACTCCCACACCCAAGAATTTCTTGGCTTATTACCTATTTTCAGTAAATCATGAAATTTAGGGCTAGGGAGTAGAACATGACCTCTAGGATGAAGACCTAGTGAATTTTCTTGTGAATTATTCAACTTGGAGCAAGAGTTAATGATCAATAAGATTAGAAACTTCCCCTCTCACTCTATGGTAATCCTTCTCTCTAGCAATATCAGATTTTTGCTTCAAAAGTGACCCTTTGCCTAAATATATCAAAATAAGGTCGGGTCCAAAATTAGAAACAATGAAGCCCCGATGCAGATCTACAGTCGCATATGCGACCGCAGAATGCTTTTGCGGTCCGCATAATGGCCCTCCGGAACTGGGCACCCCTGCCTCACTCTGCGACCAGTCTGCAGTCCACAGACCTATTTTGCAGTCGCATAATGCGCCGCAACACTTTTCTCCGAAATTATTTTTTGTGCTAGGCTCGCAAAATAATTATACGGTCGCATAATGGTCCAAAATGTTTCTCAAATTTCTTTTTGGGTCTACGGCGGATATGCGGTCCGTAGATCAGTTCTGTGACCGCAGAAATGTCCTGTATTTCCAAAAATATTCTTCAACTCCCCAAAGCATTGTTTAATAACCAGCGATTTCAGGTAATAGGCAAGCCCCACTGGCTTGGAGATTATGTGGCACTCATTTGAAATTGTGAAGGTGATATTTTGTTTGTTGTTAAGGTTTTGGGTGGGTGCCGAGAAAATGTTCCCTAGATTTCCATGATCAGATGACCGTGGGGAACGAACATTTATTGTTTGCTTAGATGACGGTGGAGAAGAAGCAACTGGTGTCGATGGAGATGTAGTTACGGCAAGTTCATAAGTTGGCGGTGGAGGAAGATCAAGGAGTGATCTCATTTTACTGGAGGTGTCGATAGGAGCCGGGAAATGAGAATTGGCATTTTCAACCAAATCCAATATCCATTTCCGTAAAGAATCTCTGTTCTTCCCCCGATTGTGGTGTTCGAAGCTCTCCTAGCTGAACATCCGGTTGAGCTGTTGAAGGTCTTTTTCTCCTTTGAAGGCAAAAAGCTTCATCATCGATTTCTTCATCATCAAGGACCATTGTTGTCGGTCCGGTTAGTGTTGTTTTCACTTTCTTCTCCTAAGTCCCAGTCGAGGAGGTACATTTCCTCTTTGGTTTCTTTTGTTTTTGGGCTGGGGACTCCGGGAGGAAGCACCTTCACCAGAAGTGAGAATAGTATCACGAGCTCTCCTCCGATTAAGGGCATTTTGCAATACGCATTCGGCTTCCACCGGGTCATCAAGAGCCTCAATGTCGGGGCAAACAATGAATCCCTTTCGAAGTCTTGTGTGCTACAAAAAGATAATTAACAAGTTGTTTCTAAGTTATGTTGAAAGACTGAAAGAAGGGATGGAGAATTTTTGTTTACCGTGGTTTTTAGTTTTCCACCCGTATTAGAGGGATATTTCTTTCCATTTTTGGGATTCTGGTGTAGTAATATCCAGAATTTTTTGTACTCATTGGGCCAGATCTTGAACCCATGGTAGTTCCCAATGAGTAGATGGAATAAGGAAAATATAAAGTTAGTAATGAAGGAATGTCTTTCTGAACATGAAAAGAAAAAGATATCCGAAGACTTATAGAAAAGATTCCATGATTGGGGAAAAGCATGTGTTGTGGTTGGGACCATGTCCCTAATAGCAATGACAACAAATTGTTCCATCCATCCATGATCATCATCGTCAACACTGGTAACAAGGGCATGATGAACACGTTTGTTAACAATTAGCACACACTAACGGAAGCTCTTTGTGGAGTCGAGGTTCATAATGTGTGCAAGAGGTAGGGTTTCCCCGGTCGCATAGCACAATTGGTGGAGGTAAGCCACAGTATGCCATACTAATGTGCCTATCTGGGCCAAACAGATTTGGTACCGGTGACAGAATTCTAAAATTATTGGATTGATTCCTTTACCTACTCCCAAAGTAAAAGGGTATGTATAAACATACATAAAACCCTGGTTTGGAGAAGGTGACCCTTTCTATTTCATCAGGGGCAATGATTTCAATATTGTTCCATTCATAGTCTTCCTTCACAACAGGGATGCTGGAAAGACGAATGGAAAAGGGGTATCTACGAACAGGCCATCACCTGTCACTTTTGGGGTTAAGAAGATCTTTTTGTTCTTGAAGATCAGATTTGGTGTTAAGTTGAAGAGGTATGATAGAGTTCAATAGAGTTCACAGTAAGAGGTTAAGAGTCAATATTAACCTCTTTTGTTTTGTTCTTATTTGGGCCTCCATCAAAGATAACGCCAGAAATTCTTAGTACAGCAGTGTTCGATGACATGATGATAACGAATTTGTGAAAAAAGATTTTATTGAAGAAGATTGAATTATGCAAGTATGGTTCTTAGGTAAATCAGAGAATAAGAAGGAGTTGTAAAGGAAGAGAATAAAAATTATGAGTAATGAAAAAGTTGATAAACGGCAAAAAATATGGTCATGATCACCTCGAAAACTGGAAAAAATGTTTGCCAAATTGTGGGGTAACACGCGTTCGGGTCATTAAATGCGAAGAGACGTTCATCCTTTCAAGCTTCAGAAACTATTCAAAAACTTGCCTGCTAAGGAAAGAGGTGACACATGGAGATTGAAGACAAGCAGGATGTGAGTCAGCAAATAGTTGATATTGGTTGCAAGTATGTGATCGGTGTTGGGTGAATTATGAAGACATGATAACCAATAACAAAGATTTGAAGAATTAATATCGAATAGCATTTAATGAGCAGTCGTAACACAGAATATTTATATTTATAACCAATCGTTATGCAGACATCAATGACGGGTTTTTTCTCATTCAAGTAGCTAGATTTGAGGATCTTGTCTCCCTAAACATAGCTATAAATAAGAGAATAAGTATCCATTATAGGACACGAAAAATATCCTATACATAAAGGTTATATTCTGCTCTCAAATTATAAAATTACTTGCTTTCATTTGTTCTTAATATTGTTCATAGTACTGCTTCTAGAGAGGCTCATCATACCAGCAGGTTTGTATTTATTTAAGTTATTTTTATATTCTTGATTTCATTCTCGTTAATTTCATATTTTTTGAATCAAGTTAATTCACATGTTTATAAATCACGTTATAAATTCAACTGTACTATTTTACAGATAAACAAGAATATAAAATAAAAATGAATTATGTATAGTAGAAATTAATGTCAAGGTAAATTCAACATTCATTTAAATAGAAAAGTAAATATTACTACATTATGCAATAGTTAAATTTAAAGTAACTTACACCATACGAAGACACTAGGTAAGTTCGTTATATAGCATTTATAGTTATAGATATTTATAAATAATAATATGCTATGTTGTTGTATCAGATCTTTATAGACAAATGTTTCTTGGTGTATGTTATTTCTTTTTTTGGCCACTTCAGTTGTTTTGTGATACTCAATAAACCCTTATTTATGAAATTAATATACTCCTTGAAAGTGCAACATATAGTTGTCCATGGGAGAAAACATGTTGCGGAAAACACAATCTAACATTAGGATCGTTTGACCGTGTAGTTTATTTTATTATATGCTTTATTTATTGTCATTCAAAAATATAATTGTATCGGTTGCTCTGATGGTAAGCACCCTCCACTTCCAACCAAGAGGTTGTGAGTTCGAGTCACCCCAAGAGCAAGGTGGGGAGTTCTTGGAGGGAAGGATGCCGAGGGTCTATTGGAAACAGCCTCTCTACCCCAGGGTAGGGGTAAGGTCTGCGTACACACTACCCTCCCCAGACCCCACTAGTGGGATTATACTGGGTTGTTGTTGTTGTTGTTGTATCGGAGATACTTTTATTAGAGCATAAGTAAGAAATTTATTCTTATTGTTTTAGTCAAATATTCTTAATGCGATTCCTATAATAATGCTTATTGTTGGAAGGAATATATGTTTGCTGATGTATGCTTATTATTTTAGTCAAATATTAGTGAATATTATGTTTTTTTATATAATATATTTACGACTTCAAAATTCACATATTCTCGATCAATTTCTTTTACCTATGTGGAGTCTCTGATTAGTGAACTCGTAGTGTATCAAGGTCGTATGAAGTCAACTTGTCAAGACCCAAAATCCATTATAGGTTGTGATGGTGCCTAACGCCGCTGTCAAGCAAGCCAGCAGTGATTGATCAACTTAATTACTCACTTTTATTACTTTTGAAATCATAATCTCCATTAATTAATAAGTATAAAATAGAATTTACAGGGTAAAATGATGATATTTACGTAAACTACAATAATGAACAACTAGTAGGAACCCCCAAAACCCGGTGTTACAAGTGCATGGGCATCTACTAATAAGTACAATAACAATACAACATCGGTCTGGAATACAAGTTAGACAGGAGAATATAAATAACTCTGATGGAGACTCTGTATGCTGCGGGTCGTAACATGGAGTGCAGCTCACTATAAAGTTCCCGCAATAGTCGTGCCTATTCACCTAGAGGACCACCAGAAATATATATATACTTGCACAATAAGCGCAGTATATGTAGCATGAATACGTAAATCAACGCGTACCAATAAAGTATCTAGCCTAACTCTAGAGAAGTAGTGACGAGGGGGTAGACATCGAAACTTACTAGTGGTCCAATAAATCAAATACAATAGTAAGTAAACAGACGTGAGGCAGAGTAAATAAACGAACTAAAGAAGTATAATTACGTGGTACAACCTTCCTCTCAATAATAAACTGAAGCTCTCAATTGACAGTTACCTCCTCAACCGGAGTGTGTGTGTGTGTGTGTGTGTGTATATATATATATATATAATGAACCTCACCAGATAGGTTGCCACAATTCAAATCAGGAAAAAGTCACAGATACACGGGCTTCTAGTCAATTATTACGCATGATTCCATAAGAGTATTTAATACAAATGCCAAGGCGTACGGCCCGATCCCATCATAATGTGTGCACTGCCGAGGGTCGAATGGTATGAACCATAGATACGTCTATTATACTGCCGAGGAGAACGACCCGCTCCCATGAGAGTGCGGTACACAATTCTGTTGAGGCGAATGGTCAGATCTCATTAGAACAAGAAGCTTTAACTGGTCCTTGATCCCACTCACGAATAAACATGTGAGTTGTAAATTTTAAGGAAAACCTATTGATGAAAAGGCATAGCACGGGAGAAAATCACAAGAGAGGCACAATTTTTCCGCGGCTAATCATGAAGCTCATCAAATATCTACAATAGCAAGTCTAGTCATAAGCCGTAACTTAAAATAGAGGAATTTAATAGGCAAGGGACAACTCAAATAATACAGTTATATCATGACGGGAACCTATGTCTACCCGGACAAAACATGAACTAGCTACGTACGGACTCCCGTCACCTCATGCGTACATAGCCCCCGCAACAAGTAGCATATATCAAATACATCACTTATGAGTAGTTTCCCCCTCACAGAGTTATACATGAGACTTACCTCGCTACGAAGTTCCATAACCAGCTCCAACACCACTCAAACACCTCAAACCAATGCTCGTCTCTCCAAAACTCGTCAAACAATGTGCAAATAAATAAATATAGACTCTATTACCCATCATTAATCAATTCATAACAATTCCAAACTCCACTCGAAAAGTCAATAATGTGAGCCCGTGTTCCCAGATTCCGAAAATGTTCGAAGATAAACATTACCCATAACATTACGAATTCAAATATATAATTTATTCCTAATTCCATTTCCAAAACCGTGGTCAAAATCAAAAATTACCAATTTCTAGGTTTCTTCAAAAATCCCACAATTCTCTTCAAAAATTCCATAAGAGTATTTAATACAAATGCCAAGGTGTACGGCCCGATCCCATCATAATGTGTGCACTGCCGAGGGTCGAATGGTATGAACCATAGATACGTCTATTATACTGCCGAGGAGAACGACCCGCTTCCATGAGAGTGCGGTACACAATTCTGTTGAGGCGAATGGTCAGATCTCATTAGAACAAGAAGCTTTAACAGGTCCTTGATCCCACTCACGAATAAACATGTGAGTTGTAAATTTTAAGAAAAACCTATTGATGAAAAGGCATAGCACGGGAGAAAATCACAAGAGAGGCACAATTTTTCCGCGGCTAATCATGAAGCTCATCAAATATCTACAATAGCAAGTCTAGTCATAAGCCGTAACTTAAAATAGAGGAATTTAATAGGCAAGGGACAACTCAAATAATACAGTTATATCATGACGGGAACCTATGTCTACCCGGACAAAACATGAACTAGCTACGTACGGACTCCCGTCACCTCGTGCGTACATAGCCCCCGCAACAAGTAGCATATATCAAATACATCACTTATGAGTAGTTTCCCCCTCACAGAGTTATACATGAGACTTACCTCGCTACGAAGTTCCATAACCAGCTCCAACACCACTCAAACACCTCAAACCAATGCTCGTCTCTCCAAAACGCGTCAAAAAATGTGCAAATAAATAAATATAGACTCTATTACCCATCATTAATCAATTCATAACAATTCCAAACTCCACTCGAAAAGTCAATAATGTGAGCCCGCGTTCCCAGATTCCGAAAATGTTCGAAGATAAACATTACCCATAACATTACGAACTCAAATATATAATTTATTCCTAATTCCATTTCCAAAACCGTGGTCAAAATCAAACATTACCAATTTCTAGGTTTCTTCAAAAATCCCACAATTACTACAATGTTTCATGTTTAAATCCACATGTAAATCATATATTTATCTCACAACAGTAGAAATCACTTACGTCATGAAGGATGAAAACAATGGCACTCCAAACGCGCCCCAAGGCTGGCTCCAATGAGAGGGAAGAGGTGAAAAGAGCCAAAAACCGATTTGGCTAACATATACATTCTGTCCAGGCGATCTTCGCATCTGCGAAGCCAATGGCCTCTTCTGCGGCGTCGCTTCTATGGCAACAAGTCCGCTTCTACAGAAAGCACTGGAGGCCGTTGTAATGATCTGGTCGGTCATTTTGAGTATTATAACCTCGTTTCCCCATTTACTGCTCAATTTATGCTTTACAGTTATTTTATGACTTACCGAGTTAGTTGGTTCGGGTCTTGAAGGATTTCGGAGTAAAATGAGACACTTAATCTCTTAATTGAAAACTTAACTTGGAAAAGTTGATCGGATATTGACTTTTGTGTAAACGACCTAGGAATTGAATTCTGATTATTCCAATAGATCCGTATGGTGATTCTAGTCTTAGGAGCATGTCTGGATGTGGATTTGGAGGTTTGTAGGTCGTTTCGGGGTTATTTGGCGAATGTTGGAAATTATGGGATGGGGTAAAGTTTCAAGTGAATTCGCACGAGACCTAACTCCAAATGAGCATAACTCTCTAGTGTCTAATGCTTCAAACCATTCATCATTTGGAGATTTCTACAAGAGGTTATGACCTTTTTACTAAAGGGTGACAAAATAGCTACGCGAGTCTTGCATAGCCTACGCACCATAGCAGCGTAGCCTACACACCATTGCGTAGGTAAAATCAGCATGGAAGAGAAGGGGACAGTTTAAGATGCATAGCCAATCTGCGTAGGCTATGCAGCCAGCCTACGCAGCTCATTTTCTATAAAACATGGGAGGTTCGGGGAGAGAGAAAAAACAAAATATTTTTGGCTACGTTTTGGGTTCTAGAGAGAAGGTGGAGCATCCTCTACCCAAATACACATCAAAGGTGAGTTTTATGATATTTGTATAATGGATTAACACTAGTTAATGGTAGTATTAACATCTACATGGATTGAAATGCATAGGTATTTCTCTAATCTTCAAGAATCATTCAAAAGGGTTCAAGATAGGGTTTGAGCTACAAGAGGAAAATTATCCACCCTACACTTAAATACAACTATGGATTAAGTATTTGGAATGTATTGTGAAGTAGAAAGTACCAATTGGTTGAAGAATTATGCTAGTCCATGAAATGGGTATTGTGAGTTAGGGTTCTTGAATGGAGAAGAAGATGAATAGCGAATTTTTGAATCTTGTTAGGATGGTTGGTGATTCTAGTGCTTCAATAGCTTAATAATTATTAAATATTGAATCATATAACCTAGATTGGGGATTAAAGGCCAAGGATGACATTTATTAAGGATAAAAGGGATATGTATGGGTAAATTGGCCTTGTTGAAGACTTTAATTGAATATTCGAGGGTCGAGTTGATGTCGGAATTTGGTGAAATTTGAATGGTTGGACTTGTGGTTGGATGGGCGTCCATATTTTATAACTTTTGTCGGGTTCTGAGACGTGGGTCCCACAGGCGATATTTGAGTAATTGTTTTATTTATATTGGAAACAAATTTGTATTTCCTTATGGAATTAATTATAACAATTGGTATTGACCGAATTGAATTAATTACTGCCATATACGAGGTTTTGAGAGACCAATTCTCGTGGAAAGGGCATAGTGGAATAAAGAATTACACGGTTTGAAGTAAGTAACAGTTATTAATTTGGTCTTGAGGGTATGAAACCTCGAATTATGTGTTATGTGATTGGTTTTGAGGTGACGCACATGCTAGGTGACAGGCGTGTGGGCGTTCACCGTAGGAATTGTGACTTGGTCAAATTCCATGGGACTATGTAGTCGAATTATCTGTTGATATCTGTACATTCTCTACGTGCTAGGGAACATTAAGCTAAGACTCGTATTAAAACTAATGCATAGACATATGTTGTTATTATTGGTACCCACTGGGGTCATTTCTGTGGTTGAATTATATGTTCAAATTGTAATTTCACACTCATTCATGTTCATTCATTTCATATCATATCTCAATTTCTGTTGCTATATATTGATGCATCATATTATCATTTTTGGCTGATTTTCATGACATCTTGAGCACCAGCGACAGGAGAGGTTGATTACTGAGTGAGGCCGAGGGCCTAATTATGAGGATATTTATGGGATCGGGCTGCACGTCGCAGCATGTTTCATTGTTATATGCCATGATTGGCTTGATATAGCGCTTGGCCTGAAGGAGCCCCTCCGGAGTCTGTACACACCCCCCAGTAAGTGCAGGTACCTACTGAGTGTAAGTGTCGAGTGCTGAGTGAATGTGAGGAAAAAGTGATTATGAGGAAAGAGTGACTGTGAGGTTGGAGTGAATGGGAGGACTGAGTGATTGTTACTCTGAGAGGATGCATTGATTGCATTATTTTGCATTTCAACTGTCATATATCACTATTTTGGAAATTCGAAAAACATTATTTTCTGTGTCAGTCAAATTTGATATGATATTTTTGTGAAATACTAAATGTAGAATATGAAAGCATGCCTGCCCTTTTATATTGGAAAGTACTGTATTTGGACTTAGCTGAGAAGCTGGTCACTACTTTCAATTACTTATTTATTATTGTTACTTGCTGAGTTGGTTGAACTCATACTAAACCATGCACTTCGTGTGCAGATCTAGGTGATCCCGGACTTAGTGGGTGTTGATTATTTCACACAGTTAAGTTTACGGAGATTCAGAGGTAGCAGCTATGTTTCACAGACCTTTGTCTCTCCTTCCCTACCCTTTTGTTTATTGTATTTGGTCTCGGATTATTATAGACCGGGTTTCTCGGACTTATAATACATAGATGCTCATGTACTCAGTAACACTAGGTTTTGGAAGTGTATTTATATCAGTATGTGTGGGGTTTTCTCTTAAAATAATTATTATATTTTCCGCATTTAAAAGAAATTATGGTTTATGGAGGTTGTCGGCTGGTCTAATATTAAGATAGGCTCCATCACGTCATGTGTGATTTTGGGTCGTGACAAGCTGGTATCAGAGCCTAGGTTACATAGGTCTCACGAGTGATGAGCAGGTTTAGTACAGTCTTGCGGATCGGTACGGAGACGTCTGTACTTATCTTTGAGAAACTCCCAAACCCTTGGGGAAATATTTCACTTTACTGTATTCTATCTTGCGAACTTGTTGATTCCGAAAAACTAAAAATTTTGTTATTCTATTCTCTCCTAGATGGTGAGGACACATACTATCAGATCAGATGGTTAACCACAAGTACAACCAGTTAGGGCCGCGAGAGGCCGTGGCCGGGGTAGAAGGCGGGGCCCAAGTAGAGGTCGAGGTGTCGCTCGTACGTCAATTGGAGCACCACCAGTTGCTCCAGCTCAGGAGCTGATTCCAAATGTATTTGAGATGGCAGTACCCGCTCAGGCACCAACTGTGCCCATTGAGATTACAGGCCTACATGAGGCTTTGGCTCAGATATTGACAGCTTGCAGTGGCCTTGCTCAAGTGATTTCAGCTTAGGCCACACCAGCCACTTCTCAAGCCGGGGGAGGTACTCATACCCGTGTCGCCCATACTCCAGATAAAGTAGTGCAGGGAATTCAGATACTGTGGGCACTACCAGCCCATCCGGCTGCAGCTGCTCAAGCCCCGATAGTTCCTATTATGACAGATGATGAGCAGAGGAGACTTGAGAGATTTTGGAGGCTCCAACCTCCATCATTTAGCGGTGTTGAGTCAGAGGATGCTCAAGGTGTTTTGGATAAATGCCAGCGGATGCTGCGGACAACGGGTATTTTGGAGACCAGTGGGGTCTCGTTCACTACTTTTTAATTTTCTGGGGCTGACTTCGGTGGGAGGCTTATGAGAGACGCAGTCCAGTTGGTGCAGTACCACTTACATGGCAGGAATTCCCCGTTCTCTTTTTGGAGAAGTTCGTGCGGCAGTCTCGCAGAGTGGAGCTGAGCAGACAATTTGAGTAGTTTCATCAGGATGGCATATCTGTGACGCAGTACGAGATGAGATTTTCTGAGTTGGCTCGTCACTTAGTTTGGTTGGTTCCCACTGATAGGGAGAGTATTAAGAGTTTCATTTATGGCCTCACATATCAGCTGCGGTTACTTATGACTCGGGAGAGAGTATCTGGTGCTACTTTTGATGAGGTAGTTGACATTGCTCAGCAGATAGAGATGATCCATAGTTAGGAACGTGGAGAGAGGGAGGCCAAGATGCCTCGTGGGCCAGGTGATTTTAGTGGTATTCCTTCAAGGGGGTCAATTTTATCGCGGTAGGGGTCGTCCTTACAGACACGCACAGACGGGTCGTCCAGTTCACCATGGTGCATCATCCTGCCATGGTTCATATAGTTCTCATCAGGGTCAGTCATCCCTCAGTGCCCTCCCAGCCAAGAGTTCATTCCGTGCCCCTTTAGTTCAGTGTTCATTTACATCGAGTGCTTCTAGCAGTTATTTTGGTTCTCGAAACCCGATTCAGTCCGCACTACCACCAGTACCGGGGAGCTGCTTTGAGTGCAGGGAATTTAGGCATATGTGGAAATAGTGTCCTCGTTGCTCGGGAGGTCTAGTGCAGCAGAGGATTCAGACTATGACTTCAGCACCAGTTGCTTCACCAACGCCCCAACAACATTTATGCACTTGATGAATAGTGTATTCCAGTCATATCTTAACTCATTTTTTGTGGTATTTATTGATGATATCCTAGTGTACTCTCATAGCCAGGGGGAGCATGCACAACACTTGGGTATTGTATTGCAGAGGTTGAGAGAGGAGAAACTATATGCCAAATTCTCTAACTATGGATTATGGCTTAGTTCGATGGTATTCTTAGGACACATAGTATCCAGTGAAGGGATTAATGTGGATCCGAAGAAAATAGAGGCAATTCAGAGTTGGCCCAGGCCATCTTCAGTTATTAAGATTCTGAGTTTTCTCGGCTTGGCCGGTTATTATCGTTGCTTTGTGGAGGGTTTTTCGTCTATTACATCGCCTATGGCTAACTTGACCCAGAAAGGTTCTCCATTCAGGTGGTCAGCTGAATGTGAAGAGAGCTTTCAGAAGATCAAGATAGTTTTGACTACAACTCCAGTATTAGTATTGCCTATAGGTTCAGGGTCTTATACTGAGTATTGTGACGTGCCGCGTATTAGTCTCGGTGCAGTCTTATGCCAAATGGTAAGGTGATTGCCTATGCGTCCAGACAGTTAAAGGTACAGGAGAAGAATTTTCCCATCCACGACCTTGAGTTAGCAGCTATTGTTCATGCCTTGAAAATTTGGCGGCATTACTTGTACGGTATCCATTGCGAGGTTTATACCGATCACCAGAGTCAACAATATCTGTTTAAACAGAATGATCTTAATTTGCGGCAGCGAAGGTGGTTAGAGTTGCTTAAGGATTATGATATCACCATTTTCTATTCCCGGAAAGGCCAACATGGTGGCGATGCCTTGAGTCATAAGGCGAAGAGTTTGGGCAGCTTAGCATACTTACCGGTAGTAGAGAGGCCTTTAGCCTTGGATGTTCAGGCCTTGGCCAACCAGTTTGTTAGATTGGATATTTCCGAGCCGAATTGAGTTTTAGCTTGTGTGGTTTCTCGGTTATCTTTATATGATGGCATCAGATAGCGCCAGTATGATGATCCTCATCTGCTTGTCCTTAACGACACGGTTCAGCACGGTGATGCAAAGGAAGTCACTATTGGGGATGACATTGTGTTACGGATGCATGGTAGGATATATGTGCCTAAGGTAGATGGGTTGCGTGAGTTGATTCTCCAGGAGTCTCAAGTTCTTGGTACTCTATTCATCCAGGTGTTGCGAAGATGTATCAGGATTTAAGCCAGTACTATTGGTGGAGGCGAATGACGAATGATATAGTTGGGTTTGTAGTTCGGTGTTTAAATTGTCGACAGGTAAAGCAGGAGCATCAGAGACTGGGAGTATTGCTTCAGAGACTTGCAATTCCGGAGTGGAAATGGGAGCGTATTACCATGGATTTTGTAGTTGGGCTCCCACGAACTTTGAGGAAGTTTGATATTGTTTGGGTGATTGTGGATCAGTTGACTAAGTCCGCGCTTTTTATTCCAGTTGGTACTACTTATTCTTCCGAACGGTTGGCTAAAATTTATATCCGCGAGATTGTTCGTCTACACGGTGTGCCAGTGTCCATCATTTCAGATCGGGGCACACAGTTTACATCACAGTTTTGGAGAGCAGTGCAGCAAGAATTAGGTACATAGGTTCAGCTAAGTATAATATTTCACCCTCAAACGGACGGACAGTCCGAGTGCAATATTCATTTATTGGAGGATATGCTACGCACTTGTGTCATTGATTTTGGAGGTTCTTGGGACAAATATCTGTTACTGGCAAAGTTTTCTTACAATAACAGCTACCAATCGAGCATTCAGATGGCTCCGTATGAGGCTTTATATGGGAGACGGTGTCGGTCTCTGGTGGGTTGGTTTGAGCCAGGTGAGGCTAGCCTATTGGGTACTGATTTGGTTCAGGATGATTTGGAGAAGGTTTAATTGATTCAGGAGCGGCTTCACACGGCGCAGTCTAGACAGAAGAGTTATGCCGACCGGAAGGTCCGTGATGTTGCTTACATGGTTGGGAAAAAGGTTTTGCTCAAGATTTCACCCATGAAGGGTGTGTTGAGGTTCGGGAAGAAGGGCAAGTTGAGCCCTCGATATATAGGGCCTTTTGAAATACTTTAGAAGATTGGAGAGGTGGCTTATGAACTTGTATTTCTGCCTAGTCTATCAGGTGTTCATTTAGTATTCCATGTATCCACGCTCTGAAAGTATGTCGGGGATCCGTCTCATATTTTGGATTTCTGTACAGTGCAACTGGACGGTAGTTTGACTTATGATTTGGAGCTGGTGGCTATTTTAGACCGGCAAGTTTGAAAGCCGAGGTCAAAGAACATAGTATCAGTAAAGGTACAGTGGAGAGGACAGCCAGTCAAAGAATCTACTTAGGAGATTGAGTAGGAGATGCAGAGAAAATATCCACACCTATTTGAGACTCCAAGTATGAATCTAAACCTGTTCGAGGACGAATGTTTGTTTAAGAGGTGGAGAATATAACTACCCGGCCAGTTGTTTTGAGTATTACTGCACAATTTATTCTTTACAGTTGTTTTATGACTTACCGAGTTAGTTGGTTCGGGTCCGGAAGGATTTCAGAGTGAAATGAGACACCTAGTCTATTAATTAAAAACATAAGTTGGAAAGGTTGATCTGATATTGACTTATGTGTAAATGACTTAGGAATTGAATTCTAATGATTCCAATAGCTTCATATGGTGATTTTGTTCTTAGGAACGCGTCCGGATGTGGATTTGGAGGTCTGTAAATCGTTTCGGGGTTATTTGTCATAAGTTGGAAATTAAACAATAGGGTAAAGTTTCAAGTGAGTTAGCATAAGACCTAACTTCAAACAAGAATAAATCTCAAGATACGAAGTTTTATATGGTTTATGACCTATAAAATGAAAGGTCTATGTGTTGAGTTTATAATGCTTCAAACCGTTTGTCATTTGTAGATTTCTACAAGAAGTTATGACCTTTTTACTAATGGGTGACAAAATAGTTACGCGAGTCTGGGGTAGCCTACACACCATAGCAGCGTAGCCTACACACCATTGCATAGTCAAAATCAACATAGAAGCGAAGGGGAAGGTTTAAGCTACGTAGCCAATCTGCGTAGGCTACGCAGCCAGCCTACGCAGCTTATTTTCTAGAGAGAAGGTGGAGCATCCTCTACCCAAATACACATCAAAGGTGAGTTTTATGGTATTTTTATAATGGATTAACACTAGTTAATGGTAGTATTGACATCTACATGGATTGCAATTCATAGGGATTTCTCTAATCTTCAAGAATCATTCAAAAGGGTTCAAGATAGGGTTTGAGCTACAAGAGGTAAATTCTCCACCCTACACTTAAATACAACTATGGATTAAGTATTTGGAATGTATTGTGAAGTAGAAAGTACCAATTGGTTGAAGCATTATGCTAGTCCTTGAAATGGGTATTGTGAGTTAGGGTTCTGGAATGGAGAAGAAGATGAATAGTGAATTTTTGAATCTTGTAAGGATGGTTGGTGATTCTAGTGCTCCAATAGCTTAATAATGATTAAATATTGAATCATATAACCTAGATTTGGGCTTAAAGGCCAAGGATGAAATCTATTAAGGATAAAAGGGATATGTATGGATGAATTGGGCTTGTTGAAGACTTTAATTGAAGATTCAAAGGTCGAGTTGATGTCGAAATTTGGTGAAATTTTTATGGTTGGACTGGGGGTTAGATGGGCGTTCATATTTTGTAACTTTTGTCGGGTTCCGAGATGTGGGCCCCACATGCAAATTTTGAGTAATTTCGGATTTTTATTGGAAAACAATTTGTATTTCCTTATGGAATTAATTACAATAATTGGTATTAACGGGATCGAATTAATTGTAGCTAGATACGAGGCTTTCGGAGACCAATTCTCATGGTAAAGGCATAGCGGAATAAAGAATTACATGGTTTGAGGTAAGTAACAGTTGTAAATTTGGTCCTGAAGGTATGAAACCCAGGATTATATGTTATGTGATTGGTATTGAAGTGACGCACATGCTAGGTGACGGGCGTGTGGGCGTGCACCGTAGGAATTGTGACTTGGTAAAATTCCATGGGACTATGTAGTCGAATTATCTGTTGATATTTGTATATTCTCTACGTGTTAGGGAAAATTGAGCCGAGACTCGTATTAAAAATCATGCTTAGACATATGCTATTATTATTGGTACCCACTGGGGTCATTTTTGTAGTTGAATTATATGTTCAAATTGTAATTTCACACTTAGTCATGTTCATTCATTTCATATCATATATCAGTCTCTGTTGCTATAAATTGATGCATCATATTAGCATTTTTGGGCTGATTTTCATGACATCTTGAGCCCGAGAGACTGGAGAGGTTGATGACTGAGTGAGGCCGAGGGACTAATTGCGAGGATATTTATGGGATCGGGTTGCACGTTATGGCATGTTCTATTGTTAGATGCCATGATTTTCGTGATATAGCGCTTAGGCTGAACGAGCCCCTCTGGAGTCTGTACACAACCCCAGTGAGCGCAAGTAACTACTGAGTGAGAGTGCCGAGTGCTGAGTGACTGTGAGGAATAAATGATTGTGAGGAAAGAGTGACTGTGAGGTTGGAGTGAATGGGAGGATTGAGTGATTGTTACTCTGATAGGATGCATTGATTGCATTATTTGTTGCATTTCAACTGTCATATATCACTATTTTGGAAATTCGGAAAAACATTATTTTCTGTGTCAGTCAAATTTGATATGAAATTTCTGTGAAATATTAAATGTTGAACTTGAAAGTATGCCTACCCTTTTATATTGGAAAGTACTGTATTTGGACATATCTAAGAAGCTCGTTACTACTTTCAATTCCTTATTTATTATTGTTACTTGCTGAGTTGGTTGTACTCATACTATACCCTGCACTTCATGTGCAGATCCAGGTGATCCCGGACATAATGGGTGTTGATTATTTCATACAGTTGATTTTTCGGAGATCCAGAGGTAGTTGCTATGTTATGCAGACCTTGTCTCTCCTTCCCTACCCTTTTGTTTATTGTATTTGGTCTCAGATTATTATAGACCGGGTTTCCCAGACTTGTAATGTATAGATGCTCATGTACTCAGTGACATCAAGTTTTGGGAGAATATTTATATCAGTATGTGTGGGGTTTTCCCTTAAACTAATTATTATATTTTCCGCATTTAAAAGAAATTGTGATTTTTGGAGGTTGTCGGCTTGCCTAGTATTAAAATAGGAGCCATCGCGATATGTGTGATTTTGGGTCATGACAGCCCCCCCTTCGCACCTGCGACATTGCAGGAGCGACAATTTCCCTCGCTTCTGCACTCCACTCCATTTCTGTGCTCCAAGAAGCCGCATTTGCGCCATTGCAGATGCATAAATAGTCTCGCACCTACGACCACTGCCCATCTTGCCCAGAACTGCTTCTGAAACCCTCTTGGCCGCTTCTGCAGCTCCGCACCTACGGCAAAAACCTCATAGGTGCGGTTACACCAGATGTGCTGCCACCAGAAATTGCATAAGGCCGAATGCTCACTCCGATTTCACTCTAAATCAAACTCGAGGCCCCCGGGACCCCATCCACAACTACCAACGCATACCAAAACATGACACAGACCTAGTCGAAGCCTCAAATGTTACAAAACAACATCAAAACTACGGATCGACGATCAGAACCTTCCTTAAAAATTTCAAACATCCAAACTTCGCTGAATGCGTCTGAATTATACTTAAATATCTCGGAAACACTAAATTTTGCGTGCATGTCACAAATCACGATATGAACCTATTCCAAGGCTCAGACTCCCGAACGGACATCGATAACACCAAAGTCCACCCCAAACCAAACATAAGAAATGCTTAAACTTTCAAAAATGCCATCTTTCCACAATAAGCGCTGAACTACTTTAGGTACACATATGAGTAATTAAGAGTCTTAAGCATATTGAATTTTCTCACATAATATGGCATCATAGCCTTCATTTGAAACAAGACTCAAAGACATAGCATTTTAAAACACATATCATTCTTGAACAAATTCCCGAAGGATAACATAATGTGATAGGAACATTCATAACACATTTTGAATACATAATTCTCGACACTTTTCTTATTCGGGACAATCGAATTTATTGGGAACAACTCGGACTATAGAATAAGGACTTTTAGACAACCATACTTGAAACGTACGGGAACATCATGGAATTCAATTCTAAGAGAGTAGTTTAGCCAAAATACCCCCCTTTGAGCTTTCCTTTAATTACTACAACGTTTCAGAAATTCTAGCAATCTCAATCTATTTTGAGACATAATAAAATTGAACACAAGTTACGAAGATATTCATGGTTTCAACTCATTTGAGCATTTTATCAAACACTAGGTGTGCAAATTTGGCTACAAGGTTCTTCTACAAGATTTCCTTCACTCCACAACCCAATCTTTACCCATTTGAGCTTAACAATCTTCCCACAAACCTTATTTGTACATACATGTATACATAATACTCTCACACCCAAGAATCATACTTCTCATGACCTACTTTTAATCCAAATCCTGAAATTGAGGGCTAGGGAGTAGAATCTTACCTATTAGATGAAGATCTTGTGAAATCTTCAAGCCTTGAGCAAGAATTGATGAACACAGTAGCAAGGTCTCTTCTTTCTCTCTCTAAGATAGCTCTCTCCTCTCTCTAAAAAAATCACATTTTTACCTTCTAAAATGACCCTCTAAGGAATTATATCAAAATTTGATCGGATATGAAAATTTCCAAAAATGACCCCCGAAGTCAATTAGGTGGTGCAGTTGTGCTATAGCATAATCGTTTTGTGGGCAGCAGAATTGATCTTTCTATAGAATAATCGATTATTCCATCGCATAATCAATTATGCGATAGCAGAATAGTTTTCTTTCAAAATTTGTCTGTCTCTGCTCCACTTTGTGATGCTTATACAGTACGCGGAACCATTTTGCGGTCGCAAAATTGACCGCATATCCAGCCTTTGGGAATTTATTCATAACGTCTTGTAGGGGTGTCCAAATTACAAACGGTGTGAAGAGTTAGAAACAAGACTCGAAATTATTTCATTTGATAGGTTGTACATCACATAACTCCTTATATATATGTAGATATGCTCATCCAAAGTTTGGTCTTGTGCGTACTAATTTGGAATTTGCCTATCGTGTAATTTCCAACTTGACTTAGACTTAGGGCTCGCCTTAGACCCCACATCACTTACAATATGCCTCGTACACTTATTATCATATCCAATTGATATCTATCATATTAATAGTCCTCTTCTTCACACAAAATAATATAATTAGCGCACATCAACTTTCTTAATAGCGCTTAAGTATTTTGAAATTTTTAGGGGTGTTACATTCTCTCCAACTTATGAACATTCGTCCTCAAATGTTTTAAAAGTCACTTCTAAGAATAGAGTTACCATCCTTTTACCTCCAACCATAATACATAGGCACTTACGACTACATGGGTCTTATACTTCCTTTCCAAAATCTCGACTTACTTATGGCCCTTAAAATTTGGCTATCATTACAAATTCTTAAAAATTTCGGCAGAGTTTCCCCAATAACTGGGCCTATCCACCTGTCAGAGAATCACCAAAATCAACCTATCATTACATCCTTAACTCGACAAATCATCACAATGTATATCAACAACACTAATCTCATCATNATTACAAATTCTTAAAAATTTCGGCAGAGTTTCCCCTACAACCGGGCCCATCCACCTGTAAGAGAATCCCAGAAATCACCCTAACAACATATCCATTACTCAACAATGCATCACATTATATGTCAACAACACCGATCTCAACATTAGGGCATTACATTAACAAAAGTGGTATCTTGACATGAAATGTACACATTTAAACCATAATGCATAGAAGGTATATTTTTGAACCACAACCATTTGGCTCTACAAATAAGTGAGAATATTTCCTATCCTCAACACTTTCGACCTACGAGATAATCTCCTCGACTCACAGACTTAGCCATAGCACTTGACAGAGGCAATCTCAACGTCCGGACTCATCTAACAAGGATGACAATTAGGTACCTCCCATAAGAGAATTACCCATTAACTTCACCTTCACTAGCTTTCACCGGAATGATATACAAAAGATTTCCAATAACCTTCTCAGACATAGACATATGAAACACTGAATACATGGAGGATAACGATGGAGAAACATCATACTCATAATTTGGCCTATTCCCTTCAAGATTTCACAAAGCCTAATGTGACTACACATACTTTACCTTCCTTAACAATTCACCCAATATATTCATAGAGAAAATCTTTAGAATAATCCGTTCACTTTCTTCAATTCTAAATTTCTACGCCGAACACCCAAACTAAACCTTTGGCGACCTCCAATAATTAGTCTAAGATGTGCTAGCTTGAATATGACCATAAAATTTCCTATCTAATATATTTGATCACAGGATGATACTTCTTCTTTGACATGTGACATATGGGAGGCTTAATCGGAAGGATAAAGACATTAGCGTCAATTATTCTTGGAAGACTAAGAGTCATAAAAAAGAAAAACAACAATTGTTTCATTACATGACCCTTGTTCGGCAATAGTAAGCCTCAAAGAGAAATGGCCAAGTACATAACATTAGTCATCTCCTGGAGTGTAGGAAAAATCAGTTCAACTCAAAATGAGAATATTTTGGTACGCCGAATGTGATATGGGTTTCAAAATGCATGAAATTGCATTAAACTCTTAACATTAACTAACACAAGCAATCTATGTCACAAGCCCATGGAGATGAAAAAGAAGTTGAACACTTGTGAGATTATTATGATTCTCACAACTTAACCTTTGCCAATAGTTGATCCTATATGAGAGGACTAGCGATACGATGAATTTGTCTTTCGAATCAATATGCTCATCATATATGTTAGAATCTAAAACATCCACCTGAAGTGGGGAGGGAAAATCGATGTAAGGTTTCTTACTGTAGAATGATCTAAGTGAACATGAATGCCATACTGAGTTGGGCAAACAAAAAGATCTTCCTGTGACGAATTTGTGAAAATCTCAAATTTTCCAGAAACTTTTATGCGAACAAGTGACCCCTTTCAATTGTCAGCTACACATATAATAGGTGTTGAGATATGCTCTCATGTTACTAAACAGTGAAATGGATTCATGATAATGCTCATAAAGGAGTAAAGTGATTGTTCAAATCATAGGAGTCACATACATCGGAGAGAAAAAGAGTGGCTCAAGAAGAATATCAACACTAGACTGCTTTACATTAGATATGATACCACATAGGTAAATATTATGATGGTGCGTGCATAGGCACAAGTGAGAAGATGTTATCCATTTGAATCAAAAGGTTCTGTAAGAAATTCACCAGGTATAGTCCCTTGTTGAGAATTTAGGGAAGCAGTGGGAAGTATTAACCTAGGGTTATAACTCATTCTAAGGAAATCATTATAAAACTCAATTCCCCAAGAGGTTATAAATAAGAGAATTGGATCAAGAGGCTTCACGAATACTGCGTCTCGTTCAAAGAGTAGGTACATGCAACGTTTTGGGATTCAACGTTTTGGTTAAGACCATATTTATGTTGGCCTCTTCAATATGGATGTACATATACAACAAGGAAAATAATGCGGTATTCATAATTATGTACTAAGGAGTGACTTACTTGATGACTTTAGATTGACAGGGTCGTACCTTAATTGATGCCCCTTTACTCCACATCCAAAACATACATTAGTACCATAGTGACATACCCCCGAATGACATCTCATACACTTCACACACCGAGGATGGGGTCCGCTAAACTGATCTCCCCACTTACCAGATATTTACCTTTTTTTCATACATCATAAGCATTCCCCTTAGTCTTCCTCCAAGCCTTCATGGAGGGAGTAACAATCTCTGTAACAGCTCGTTGTATGGACTTTTGGAATTGCCCAAATCTACCACCCCTAACACACTTTTGAGTATACTCACAACAAGACGCAAAACATTTTTGCTCGCATAAATGGCAGATCGGGATGGGTGTATCTAACCTAAGGGCATTTGTTCTTCTTGTTCCCCCTCTTTCCCTAGCAATAATATATTTCAATAATCATCCAACATAAACTCAAGTGGCTAAACCCGAGTGTCTCTTCTTTCATATCAAATATTTTGGCTTATTGATGGTAATAATCCTATTTCATTTCTTAGGTGCCCTCACCACATAATTTGGTGGTGTGGTGACATTAAACACTTTCCATAGAAATTGGTTCTTTCATTCCCTCCTTGATGCCATAAACCCGTGGGTTAATCATATGGAAAATGAGACATGACGGGAAATTTAGCTTCCTATCTTGAGCTCTATCGCACGATCTGGAGTATCAAAGAAGTGTGAAATTCCTAAATGTCCATGAATCCTCCTTATTATAGATGTGGTCGACAACACATCGATAAGAAGGACTCTACTAGACATGGATCTTGTAAGGCCCCATGAAATATCCCTAAAAAGTGGGGTTCCATGATGCCGGGGCAGGCGTAAAGGTTAATAATAGTAGAAATTCTTCGATGTGAGATTTCTCGCTACGGTTCGAACTTTTTGGATTGAACAGTGCATTGGGGAGTTGATGGAAAATGTTGGGCAGAAATTGGCATTTTTGTGGCAGCTGCACTCTTGTCACAAATCCAGCTTTGATATGTTTTGGAGGGAGGTTCTGCGGTGCATTATGCAACCGCATAACAGGTCTTCCGCATAGTGACTGCATACCCAGTCAGTTCCTTTCCATTTTTGGCACCAACATTATGCGGCCGATCCATAACCATTATGCAGTTGCATATGCGATCGCATATCCTGTTCTGGGGATTCATTTTAGGGGTTTTTAAACCCGACCCTTCTTCATTAAAACATAAGTCATAGCCCATTTTGAGCACATTTATGATATTTTAGAGTGAGAGAGAGAGTTTTGAGAGTGGGGAGCAACCTTCAACCTATTATCCATCAATGCTTTCTCAATCATTGAGGATTAACAAAGGAAGTCTTCACCCTAAAGGTAAGAATCTATGTCCTAGCTCTCAATTTCAAAAATTTACAAAAATGGGATAATTCGTGAGACAATTATTCATTGTGGGGGTTGTTGTCTTGCATACATGTATCCTTGAAGTATGTGGGAAGGTTGTGAGCTAAATATGGTAGATAATAGGTTGGGGAATAATGGAATCTTCCACAAAAAGGGTCTTAAAACATTGATGCACACCCAGTGTTTGTTAATATGCTCAAATGAGCTAAACCCATGATCATCTTCCTAACTTTGGTTCAACTTGTAATATTTTTAAAATAGATTGAAGTTACTAAGAATTCCGGATCATTTTATATTTTACGAAGCTCAATTGAGGTATGTTGGCTAAACCCCTTTCTTCTTAGAATCGAATCCCACGGTGTTCATGTAATTGGTGTAAGCCCTTGATCATTATTGAATTGGCTATTCTTAATGTGTTTGTGTTGAAGGATGTATGTTCAATATTTATTCCAAATGCTTCATCATGTTGTCTTGCCATTTGAGGATGTGTTCAAAACATGAAATATGTGTTAAAATTGTTAATCCTTCAGATCAAGATCAAAATAAAGGTTGTTATGCCAAATTGTATGAAAAACCTCTATGTGCCTAAGATGCCCAAATTTCTCATATGTCAATTTAATGTCTTGAATGGAAAGCCTTATTGTTGTTGATAATGATAATGATATTTGAATGTGGAAAAGGGGAACTGGAACTATGCAATACGGCCAAGAGCCAAGAATTACTTTTGTAATCGTGATCACTAGTGCCAATAAATCGAAAAGATATGAAAGAAGTATGATGTGAGATGATTGACTGAAAAAGGTAACGTCTTGAGTGAGACGTCCTAGCCGATCGGACCATGATCGGATGCCATGTCGCACACATGGTGGTGACTGTGCTGAAAATGATAATTGAAATTGTGGTTAAGGTTGATGTCTCAAGTAAGACGACCTAGCCGATCAGGTCGTGATTGGACTCTGTGTAATAATACGGTGGTATTGTGAATTATGGAATATCGACACTAAAGATCACCCAACCTAATGACATGGAAATTTACTTGAAAACTTATGTGATCCTTAACTTGATGTTTTAATGTTATTTGAATCTCATATTGAATTCTTGACTTTTCCCTTTGTATTATTATTCATTCTATTGAGATGGTGTTTAGCTTTACATACTAGTGTTATTCGACGGTACTAACGTCCCATTTGTCGGGGGCACTGCATCTTTAAATGGATGCAAGTGGTTACATAGCAGGTAGTGTTGATCAGCGATAGTGGAACATCCTTTCCCAGCAGACTTGGTGAGCCCCACTTCATCCCGGGGTCACGTACTATGTATTTTGTTCATATTATTATCACATCTTAACATACAATCGGGGCCTTGTCGCTGGCACTATCATAGAATCTTTTGTATCTTTTAGAGGGCCCGTAGAGACTATGTGGGTTGTATATGGGTGTTGGGAGTGTTAAACAAGCTATGTTGTGTTTGATCACTCGTTCCACTCAAACTATATGGATATGTGTATTTTGAGACTTAGTAGTAATTAATGAAATAATTTAGTATTAAATGTATGAAATTCCTAATGTCTAATTAATAAAATCATGTCTTCTCTTGATCATGGGTGAGTTGGATAGAAAGTATCTATCAGGGTTGCTCGACCGGGTTCACTTGGTTAAGCGTCGGTCGCGCTTCCCGAGGTTGGGGCATGACAGATCCGAGACATCCTAGGACACTTTAAAACCTTAGGCTCTGATACCAAGTTTGTCACGCCCCGAAATCGGGGAGCGCGACCTGCGCTCAACCGAGTGAACCCGGCCGAGCAAGCCTATTAGATTTCCTTCTACCCAAACTCATCCATGAATAAAGAGGAGATGTACTCCATTAATCAAAGATTGAAATGATTTCATTAACAAATCCCATTTCATTTCCATTAGTAGTTTCAATTATAATTTTCAAAATATTACAAGTTTATAGATATAATGAAAAACATGTTTGCCAAATACCAACAGTTTTAGTTCAATTCCGAACATTCGACTACCAACTACAACCTGTCTACGGAGCCTCTAAGTACAACACAAGAGTAGTATAGAAGTGCTGGCAGCAAGGCCCCGACTATACCTCAAAACACAATGTACTACTCAAATGACATCGCGCCCGGAATAGAGTAGGGCTCACCAAAACCTGATGAATAGAGAGAGACTGTTAACGAGGACGAAAGTTGCCCGTTGTTGAACCAACTGCATCCAATACCACTGTTCACAATTCCAATACCACCGTACTTTTAGCACGGAGTCCGATCACGACCCGGTTGGCTAAGCCGTCTCATACGAGACATCAACCACAATCACAGTGTCAATTACAATTTCCAGCACAATCACCACCATGTGTGCGGCATGGTGTCCGATCACGAGCCGATCGGATAGGCCATCTCACCACAATGTCGTGTGGATCGATATCATCCTTTTATATCAATTATCTCATCACAATTAAGGGGAATAATTTTATCACATCAATCTCATCCCAAATAAGGGGAATAATCACAATCCCCTCCTATACCGGCACGTGTAGTTTCGGGGTTAGGTTATTTCAACCTACACATCCTCGGTGACTATCGATACTCCCAAAAATATTATTTGTTTTTTGCAAAGAAGTGTAACAACAATACAAAAGTATTTACCTCATAACCTTTCATACCATATATAGCCTCATTGGCACTTTCAATAACTTTCAACATCATTAATTAATTGGCTCTCTTGGTCATACATATGGTTCTTCATTCATGGCACAATGCCCGCATTTCATATTCCACACTTTCATTTCATGGATCATCATCACAAATATCAACATATATAATATTTCGTAAACCACAACTTTAGGTTCATTAGTAATGAAGACTTTAAACACAATGGATTTGTTTCCAAGAAATGGAGTAAAATGATTGGCAATCGAAGCATAAGATAAAATCGTAAACAAGTAACACACCATTTATTCTTGAAATACTTTTCCCCAAAAGGGCAATACACCATTTCAACTCATGAATATATAATAGCTCAAAACACATTGGAAATACTTACAAAGCATAGCATTAGTTAAAACAACCACATATGGGAATCACTTGAGTTCATAAGCTTTTAGGCAATTCTATGTTCGAAGTCGATTTTGGAACACTTGAATCAATGCTCATTTCATAATCTTTGTCACATCATCTTATTTCATTGGCACCGTTGGCCACAAGTATAACTTTCACTCTTGGCACGTTGGCCACACTTTATACCCCAAATTCACTTATTTCACTTCCAACCATCTTTATAGATTATCAACAATAAGACATTTCCAATCAATACTTTAGGTACACATATGAGTAATTAAGAGTCTTAAGCGTATTGAATTTTCTCACACAATTTGGCATCATAGCCTTCATTTGATACATAACTCAAAGACATAGTATTTTAATACACATATCATTCTTGAACAGATTTCCGAAGGATAATATAATGTGATAGGAACATTCGGAACACGTTTTGAATACATAATTCTTGACACTTTTCTTATTCGGGACAATCAAATTTATAGGGAACAACACGGAATATAGAATAAGAAACCTGAGACAACCACACTTGAAACTTACGAGAACATCATGGAATTTAATTCTAGGAGAGTAGTTTAGCCAACATACCTCGCTTTGAGCTTTCCTTTAATTACTACAATGTTCCGAAAATTCTAGCAATCCCAATCTATTTTGAGACATAACAAAATTGAACACAAATTAGGAAGATATTCATGGTTTTAGCTCATTTGAGCATTTTATCAAACACTAGGTGTGCAAATTCGGCTACAAGGTTCTTCTACAAGATTTCCTTCACTCCACAACCCAATCTTTACCAATTTAAGCTTTACAATCATCCCACAAATCTTATTTGTACATACATGTATACATAATACTCTCACACCCAATAATCATACTTCTTATGACCTACTTTAAACCAAATCTCGAAATTTAGGGCTAGGGAGTAGAATATTATCTATTAGATGAAGATCTTGTAAAATCTTCAAGCCTCGAGCAAGAATTGATGAACGAAATAGCTAGGTCTTATCTTTATCTCTCTAAGATAGCTCTCTCCTCTCTCTAAAAAACACATTTTTACCTTCTAAAATGACCCTCTAAGGCCTTATATCAAAATTGGATCGGATATGAAAATTTCCAAAAATAACCCCCGAAGTCAATTATGTGGTGCAATTGTGCTATAGCATAATTGTTTTGTGTGCTGCAAGATTGATTTTGCTATAGCATAATCGATTATGTGATAGCAGAATAGTTCTTTTTCAAAATTTGTCCGTCTCTGCTCCACTTTGCGAGGCTTATGCGGTCCGCGGAACCGTTTTGCGGTTGCACAATTGACTACAGATCCAGCCTTTGGGAAGTTGTTCATATATTCTTGTAGGAGTGTCCAAATGATGAACGGTTTAAAGAGTTAGAAACTAGACTCGAAATTCTTTCATTTGATAGGTTGTACGTCACATAACTCCTTATATATATGTAGATATGCTCATCTAAAGTTTGGTCTTGTGCGTACTCATTTGGAATTCTAGTCTATCATGTAATTTCCAACTTGACTTAGACTTAGGGCTCTCCTTATACCCCACATCACTTATAATATACCTCGCACACTTATTATCATATCCAATTGATATCTATCATATTAATAGTGCTTGTCTGCACACAAAATAATATAATTAGCGCACATCAACTTTCTTAATAGCGCGTAAGTACTTCGAAAGTTTCCGGGGTGTTACATTCTTGACCCCGGAACACAATCCCTGCTTAATCCTTTGGGCTTCTACTCAGACACAAAGCTCCAAATAGCTCGAATTAGTTCCACAACATCTACATAACTTGGAATCACCCATACATGGCATAAAGCACACAATTAGTGAAAAACACTATCAATTAAAGTTCAAAACAAATAAAGTGCAGTAAATTGGAGTGCAATAAGCGACTAAAATGCAAGATTATAGCCTACCATCAATATGTGCATGCGACGACATATGGGATGCATTCCATTGATTATACTCATGCAGCGACATAGGAGATGGCTTTGTTAATGATGTTATGCGACATTTCAGGGTGTTCCTTTAATTTTGTTCATGTGTTGGAATGGGGTTGAGATATTGATCATATATTTGTTTCTTCCATGTTTCCGGCTTGTGTTTCTATGAGTTGTTAGTTGAATTTGATATGTTATCACTTTTCCCATACATATTTGATATTTTATTGGCATAGATGGGTTGTTCTACATTGAGTTGGTGTTACACGCTTTCTGAGGTTGTTGGTATTTGTTCCGTTAGGCACTTTGTTGTTAGTTTTCTTTTGATATCTTGCACAGGTTAATTGACTAGTGAGTATCATGACTTGAACTTCGTCACTACTCCACCGAGGTTAGTCTTGATACTTACTGGGTACCAACTGTGGTGTACTCATACTACGTTTCTGCACATTCTTTGTGCAGGTCCAGGTACTTCGGATCGAGATGATCGTTAGGAGGTGTGCTAGATCTGGTTGGAGACTTCAAGGTATCCATGTTGTTCTGTTCGCGGGCCTCAGAGTCATCCTCTTTACTTTATTTTTTACTGTTTATGTATTTCAAGCAATATTGTACTCTTTGAGACTCGTTATGTATTCCATGTAGAGCTTATCACTCAGTATTACCGGGTTTTGGAAAGTTGTTATTTGTACCCATGTTTAGCAGTATTATCATATTTCGTAATATTTTGTTAATTTTTAAGTTGTTATATTTTGATTGAAATCATATAGGCTTACCTAGTTTTATATAATAGGTGCCATCACAACCCCTATGGTGGAATTTTGGGTCATGATAACTTGGTATCCGAGCTCTAGGTTCATAGGTTCTTGTCACAACCCAAAACCACCAATTGCGCGTGATGGTGCTTAATGCATTTGCTAGGCAAGCCGAACATAACAAAGACGAAGCATAATAATAGTATTCACAAAATAATGCAAGTCTAAAGCCTTCAACATAACATAATAACACCAATACATGATAAATCCCTCAGAACTGGTAAATACAGAGTCATGAGCTCTAAACGGAAATACAAGTCCAATATACCAAATAACAATATTGTCTGAATAAACGACAATAGTATAAATTGAAAAAAGACGCTAAAACTATGGTTGAGATGCAGCTCTATCTCGTCCCTCGGATGTCAACTCAATAATAAGCCTCTGCTACTAGTGGCTCGGTCCAACACTGGATCGGCAAAATTAAGTGTAGATGTAGTATGAGTACAACTGATCCCATGTAGTCAGCAAGTATCAGAACTAACCTCGACAAGATAATAGAAGCAATAATTATAAATGATACTCGTTAATCACATGTACAGTTCATAAATTCAACAAGTATGGAACAATGATATGATCAAGACATAAACTGTAGAAAGAACCACATTGGTGCACCCAATTACTTAAAGTACTCTGCTCGGTCAGCAATTCATCATATAAGGAAGATATGCAAACAAATCAGGTAAACAGCCAAGGAAATTGCAAATAAAAACAAAATGCAATAATAAATTATAACATTGGCCAACCTTTCCTCAAAATTTCCATAACCGTGCCAAACCACTGATCAGGTTTTCCTCAATCTGTGTGTGCACCATCAAGAAGAAACATGAGAGGGTGACCCTAGGTGAATGGATCCATATCCACAAGCTACACGGCATAGTCACGTGAAATAATCATAATCCGCCTGACGTTGTCATAGGCTCAATATCACAAACCATACGGCGTGGTCATGTGCTCAATATCATAATCCAGTAGTCGTGGTCACATGATCAATATCACAAATCGCACGGCGTGGCCACATGCTACCAGTCCAAACCATATCACACAGAAAGCAAATATACTATAGTACATATATATGATCAATGAATATCAAATTGCATACTTCTGGACTGGTATAAGTGACATGCTAAGGTGTGTGCATGAAGCAAAGTGTGATAACATAGCTCAAATCAAGCAATTGCATCACTAAAGTTGCAATTATCAAGTTCAATCAGGAGATTAGCCTCGATGTAACCTCAAACATAGCTCAAATAGCTCACAACATGGTTATAAATATAAGAACGATCACAACATGAAGCTTACCAATCAATAAAGTCCTTTCATAGTCTAAGCAATATCCCGAGCATGAATAATACCTCAGTGCATGCACATGGGATCAACCCCACATATGTGTGCCACCCATAGCATGTAGCTATCACAAT
Source organism: Nicotiana otophora (assembly GCA_000715115.1). Classification (NCBI taxonomy): domain Eukaryota; kingdom Viridiplantae; phylum Streptophyta; class Magnoliopsida; order Solanales; family Solanaceae; genus Nicotiana; species Nicotiana otophora. The sequence continues at coordinate 45,365 of AWOL01S0045254.1, forward strand.
TAACTCAGGCAACTAGTGCCACAACCAAGTTTATGAAAGATACTTATCTCAAGCAAGCCAAATCAATCCTCTAATAAGCCCTTTCTACGTGAATCAACCTATGGATGACTCAAATCTAGCCAAAATAACTTAATATCATCAACAAAAGCCATAGGAAATAATTCCAAATGATAAAACTAAGATCTTTAACCAAAATAAAAAGTCAACCCAATAAGTCAACCCCGAGCCCACACTCCAGAACCCGACCAAACTCATAAATCTCAAACACTCACTCAGATACGAGTCAAAATATGTGTGTTTCATCCAATTCCATCCTCAAATCGACCTTCAAATCATCAAATCTCACTCTCCAAAATCATAGTCCAAAAACCCCCAAATACCACCTTTAATTCATATACATTATGTGTAATAATCTATGGTTAATCAATATCCAACACCAAAATCAAGTAAGGATCACTTACCCTTTCAATTGTGATGAAAAGCCCTCCAAATATCGCCTCTAACGAGCTCCACAATACCAAAAATAAGAAAAATAACCAAACCCTCAATATACATATTCTGTCTAGCAAAACCGCATATGTGGTCCATAATATCGCACTTGCGGTACCGCATTTGTAGAATTTTCATCGTAGATGCAGAATCAATTAATATGCCGACCATCCGTTTCTGTGGACCATCACGCGCACCTGCGAGTCCTCTTCTGTGGAAATCCTGGTGCTCATGCGATAGCACACATACGCTCCAGCACCGCATCTGGGGACTTCCTTTGTTATCCTCCCCCTCTGTATTTGTTCCCAAACACCGCACCTCAGGTCCGCATATGCGGCCAAGACCCCCGCAGATGTGAAAACACGAAAAGCCCTAAATCTTCAGCAATACAATTAAGTCCAAAAATAGTTTGAACTCAATCCGAAACACCCCAGGGATCCCGTCCAATCATACCAACCAATCCTAAAACATAACACAGACCTAATCAAGGCCTCAAATCACACCAGACAATATCCAAACCATGAACCACACCTTAATTGAATCCTAAAGAAACTAATGAACATCCGACTTCCGAAATGCATGCTGAACCACATCAAATGAACCCAAAATGACCTCAAATTTTGCATACAAGTCCCAAATGACACAACGGACCTATTCCAAATCTCGAAAACAATATCTAAACCCAATATCAATAATGTCAACCCTCGATCAAACCTATGAACATCAAACCAACTTACGGACATCCAAATCTAAATCTGGATATGCTCCTAAATCCAAATTTACCATAAAAAGTTATTGGAACCATCCACATACCATTTCATAGACGTCTACATAAAATTCAAACTTTGATCAACTCTAATAACTTAAGCATCCAACCTTTGGACAAAGTATCCCAATTCACTCCAAAACTTCCCTAAAACCAAATCAATCGCCTTGAAAAGGCACATAACCATAAATACACATATGTAAAGCATCAAACAGGGGAAACATGTCTAAAATACATAAAATGACCGGCTAGGTTGTTATAGTTCTACGAGTCATAAGCATGTTTAGTAGAGACGTGTTGATCGGTACAAAGATGTCTGAACTTATCTTTGAGCCTTTGTCTTTCTATTCTCTCATAAATGGTAAGGACACAAGCTTCAGTTACTTATGATGTTGCCCCCGGGGCTTATGATTCTAGAGGTCGGGGCAGAGACAAAGGCGGAACATGTGCTGCAGTAGGGGGCCTTGCTAGGGTCGAGACTAATGAGCCACCAGTATCTCCAGTTGGGGTGCAGGCACCCAAGGCGCTTGTTGGTACCATTGAACTTTGGGAGACCTTGGTGCACTCTTTCAGTAGGTTTGGGACTTGGATCAAGTGAGGTAGATCCCAGTTGTACCATCTACTTCACAGGCTAGGGGAGGATCTCAGAGTCCCACCCATATTCTAAAGTAGTGGGCTCATATTGATCAGGCTCCAGGTGTTATACTAGTGGAACCCATGATTATGGTTCAGCTCGAGGTCGGGCCAGTTGCGTCGGTTGAGGATTTTCTGGTTGGGCAACCACGGACCTTTACGAGATTTGATGTTATGTGAATTATTATGGATAGATTAACCAAGTTCGCACACTTCATTCCAGTCATGACTACCTACTCTTCAAGGCAGCTGGCTCAAATTTATCTTAGAGAGATCGCTCGCCTGCATAGTGTGCATGTGTCTATTATCTCGGATCGAGGCATGTAGTGCACATTGCAGTTTTGGAGAGCTGTGCAGCATGCGTTGGGAGCACAGGTCGGGTTGAGTACATCATTTCATCCCTAGAGGGACGGACAATCCGAGCGCACTATTCAAATCTTGGAGGATGTGTTACAACTTTGTGTCATTAATTTTAGGGGTTAGTCAGAATAGTTTTTATCGCTAGTAGAGTTCTCCTATAACAATAGCTACCAGTCGGGCATTTGGATGGCTCCGTATGAAGCCCTATATAGAAGGCGATGTCGTTCTCCAGTTGGTTGGTTTGAGCCTGGGGAGACTCGATTTAGGAGCGGCTTCGTACAACGTAGTCCAAATATAAGAGTTACGCTGACAAAAAGGCTCATGATGTGCCATTTATGGTGGGTGAGAGGGTTCTACTCATATTTTCACCCATGAAAGGTGTGATGAGGTTCGGGAAGAAGGGAAAGTTGAGCCCTCGGTATATTGGTCCTTTTGAGGATCTTGAGAGAATTGGTGAGGTGGCCTACAAACTTGCTTTACCACCCATCTTATCGCGAGTTCACCTGATGTTCCATGTTTCCATGCTCCGGAAGTACTATAAGGATCGGTCATATTTGTTAGATTTCTGCTCGGTATAATTGGACAAGAATTTTTACTTATGTTGAGGAGCCGGTGGCCATTTTGGATAGGCAGGTCCGAAATCTGAGGTCGAAGAACATTGCATAAATAAAGGTTCAATGGAGAAGTCAATTGGCAAGGAGGTGACTTGGGATATGGAGCATGATATGTGAAGCCGATATCCTCACCTTCTTGGCACTATAGCTATGTCTCCACACTCGTTCAAGGACAAACGTTTGTTTAAGAGAGGGAGAATGTAATGACTTGATCGGTTATTTTGTGTATTCGAGTCTCATTTTCCCTTTTTAAGCTTCCCGTATATGTATTTTTGGTTATGTGACTTGCAGGGATGGTTGGTTGGGTTTAGGTGAGGTTTTTGATTCATTTGGAATACTTAGTTCATTTATTGGAAGTTTAATTTAGAAATATTGACCAAGTTTGACTTTAGTGGAAAACCACCTCGGAACAGTTTTTTGATGGTTCCAATAGATTCGTATGGTGATTCTGGACTTAGGCATACGTCCGAAATTGAATTCATAGGTTCCTAGGATGAATTGGCTCTTTTAACCGAAAGTTGGAAATTTAAAGATTTAGATATTTTTTATGTTTGACCATGGGTTTTCTTTGTGGGTATTGGGTTCGAATTTTGGTTTCGGGACTTTGAATAGGTCTATTTTGTCATTTTGGACTTGTGTGCAAATTTTGGTGTCGTTCCTAGTTGGTTTGGTAGGAATCAGACGCTTGGTTGTGATTTTCGATGTTCTTGAGTTTCATTGTGATTTTTATGCGTTTCTGTGTTTGATTCGGGGTTCCAGACATTATTTTGATATTTTGAGCTCATGAGCGAGTTCATATGATTTTTATAGAATTGTAGGGATGTTTAGTTTGGAACCCCGAGGGTCGGGTGAGTTTCGTGTGTGTTTCAGAATGATTTTTACTCGTTTCAGTGTTGCTGGTTTGTTGGTGTGGCAGATGTCAAAAATGCGAGGACCAATTTGTTTGCGAGCCTTATATTTGCAAGGTATTAGTTGTATTTTCGATGGGTGGCAGAGGTGATAGCTTCGCAGTTGCGAAGCTAGTCTCGCATTTGCAAAGGTAGCTTGGGGTCTGGGCAGGTCGCTTGTTCGACGTAGGCTGGCAGTATGGGACCTTGATTTTGCAAAATCTGTGGTCACTTTTGCGATATTCTCTAGGCTTAGTAGGCGACTTCGCATTTGCAATAATTTGGTTGAATTTTCGAAGGTTGCATTTGCGAACCGCATATCGCAAATACGACATTTGTAGATGATCATATAGCTAGGATTTCAGGACTTAGTCTCATATTATCAAATTTTGAACCCTAGACTCGGTGGGAGGAAATCGTTGGAGGGGATTTTCACTCGTAGATATTGGTAAGTGATTTTGACTCAATTTTGATATTATAACTTGATTTCTTATGGATTGTAACATAAAAATCATGAAATTTGTAGGGGATTATTTGGGAATTTTTTACTATGTTCTGAAAAATACAAATTTAACATTTGAGAGTCGATTTGGACTCGGTTTTGAAAACCAATCACATATTTGGACTCGTGGGGTTATGGGTAGTCGAGTACCCCTCGACTCAGGTTTGACTGGGCGGGCCCGAGGTTAATATTTGTTGACTTTTTGGGAATTAGGTAAAGATTGCGACTTTATTAATTGAAATGGATTTCCTTTGTATTGTTTGATATTATTGAGTCGTTTTTTACTAGATTGGAGCCGAGCGGAGGTAATTTTAAAGGAAAAAGATTTTTAGAGTAATGATTGGGGCTATTTGAGGTAAGTATCTTACCTAACCTTGTATGGGGAAAATACCCCTTAGGATTTGGTCTAAATTGCATAATTGTGTTATGTGAAATGACGTGTACACGCGGCGACGAGTGTGTATACGGGCGTATGTATGGCATATGACCAGAGTAGACCTTAGGCTATGAACATGCCTTGAATTAGGGTTGTTTGCTATATGAAATATGCCTTATTGTTGAATACTCTCCGCATTCTTATGCTATTGTCATGTTCTTGCGCACCTTGTTGTTTAGTCGTGGGTTGTATCTTGATGTGACTTTAGATACTGTTGTTTACTGATATTGTGGCACATGTGGACATATTTTGCGGGTTGATAGTTGTTATGTGGAGTATAAGGGTGGTGAGATGCGCATGCGATGACCTAAGGGAGGCATTTCATTGTGATGTGCATGCGGTGAGATAAGGGGGGCTATATATGTGCATGTGGCGACATAAGGGAGGCATTCCATTGATTATGTGCATGAAGTGATATAAGGGTGGTTTTGTTCATGATGTTATGTGACATTTTGGGATGTTCCTTTAATTTTGTTCATGTATTGGAACGGGGTTGGCATGTTGATCACATGTTTCTTTAATGTTTCTGGATTATGTTTCTATGAGTTGTTGGTTGACTTTGATATGTTATCACTTTCCCCATCCCTATTTTATATTTGTGTTGGCAAAGATGGGTTGGTATACATTGAATTGTTGTTACACGCTCTAGTAAGTATCATGACTTGAACCTTATCACTACTCCACCGAGGTTAGTCTTGGTACTTAGTGAGCACCGACTGTGGTGTACTCATACTATGCTTTTGCACATTCTTGCTGCAGATCCAAGTACTTCGGATCGAGATAATCGTTAGGAGGTGTGCTAGGGCAGGTTGGAGACTTCAAGGTATCCATGTTGTTCCATTTACAGGCCTCAGAGTCACCCTTTTTACTTCTTTTTTTACTATTTATATATTCCAAGAAGTATTGTACTCTTTGTGACTCGTTATGTATTCTATGAAGAGCTTATGACTCAGTATTACTGGGTTTTGGGAAGTTGTTATTTGTACCCATGATTGGCAATATTATAATATTTCGCAGTATTTTGTTAATTTTTAAGATGCTATATTTTGAATTAAATCGTATGTGATAGGCTTACCTAGTCAAAGAGACTAGGTGCCATCACGACGCCTATGGAGGGAATTTGGGTCGTGACAGACAAGTGGTAGCTATATCCGAAAAGTAGATACATCTTCAATGGATGCTTTCGTCATCCACAACATCTCAGCTACAAGATCTGCACGTAATGTGCATAAGTATACTATGAGTACAACCGACCTCATGTACTCAGTAAGTATTCTGACTAACCTTGGTGAAATAGTGACGAGGTCGCAAGTCAAGGATACTTACTATAT
>AWOL01S0045254.1:54074-76910 GCA_000715115.1 Nicotiana otophora
ATATAACTCTCACAACTCTATAACATATCTGTGTACCCAGCAGCAATAACGAAGTCTAAACATGAAAATACAGGTACCACATAGTGCACATAGAGAAGATGTGTGCAAGTCTCTTAACAACTCAACATGTAAGGAAGGTATGCTTCGGATAACAAACAACACTTCAACAACTGCATATAGAGAAGATATGTCTAGATACTATTCTAGTTCAAAAATCTAGCATATAGAGAAAATATACGTCCAATATCTTTAAATAATCAAGCTTGCATATAGAGAAGATATACGTAAAGTATCAAATAATCCTTCCTCAGTTGCATATAGAGAAGATATGCATGAAATACTAGATAATCCTTCGGCAATGCATATAGAGAAGATATGCATGAAATTGAAATTAATTCTTCAAGTGCATATAAGGAAAATATGCTTAATTACTCAATAAAACATTCATCAATTACATATAGAGCAGATATGCATGGTTAAACAAGTCAAGTCATACGGGTTCACATATAGAGAAGATATGTAACATGTCATCTGAACAAGTAAGGCAACATATAGAGAAGATATGCATAAGTGCATATATACATTCGGGAGCTATCACATAGATAAGATATGCACAAAAATCATGTTTACATCCAAGGAGTTTACAAATAGAGAAGAGATGCAAAGTCCAACCAATGATCACCTTTACCAATATCCACATCAACCAGAAACCCGTCGGTTTCTCGCAACCTACGCGTACACCATCAAGAGAGAAACATGAGAGGGTGACCCTAGGGGGATGGATCCTTATCCACACGCTGCACGGATAACTCATGTTCCATATATAACAAATGCATAGGCCACTCATGTGCAATCATATCTCAGTTCCGCACGGACCACTCACATGTTACTAATTCAGTCCATATCTCACATAAAGAATGTACCAAAATTCATGTACACACAAATATTTGTGTACACGAACAATGGATATCAATTCACATAGTCATGGACTGAAGAATCTAGCATGCTAAGGTATATGCATGTGCGAGTGTACAACTACAACTCAAATCAAGCGAATATTCCATACAACAACAAATATCATTCTCAACAAGAAATCAACACTTTTACGACCCAAAACCCTACTAAGTCGTGATGGCACCTAACTCAACCTGCTAGGTTAGCCAAACAGTATGAGTTACTACTAAACTGATAGATCAATAATATATTTAACAAAAACTACAACATAATTCAATATAACTACCTAAGACTGGTAGAACAAGTCATGAGCCACTATGATTTTGATTTACAAAGCTAGTGAAGTGAATAAATACAACATCTATTTGAAATTTACATAAACAGAAATGATATCCTAAGCTACCATGAACAAATGTAGCATGAATCTGGTACGCTAGTACTTCTCAAATGCAAAGCTCCGTCCTGATAGCTACTCAGCTCCAAAATCTACATGCAAGGTGCACAAGTGTAGTATGAGTACAACCAACCACATATACTCAGTAAGTATCTTGATTAATATCGGAGAAGTAGTGATGAGGTTTTTAAGTCAAAAGATACTCACTTGCAGAACCTGTGTAGCTAAAAAATATGTATAATACTGTTGCACCCCATGCTTTTCCCCTCCCATGAAATTTAGAAATTTATAAGGCTTTCAAGCACGACCAATCAGCTGGTAACGCGTATAGGAATTAAGGTGATACGTGCTCCATCGGATTTGCGCCAGTTGTCCTACCTGATGCAATGGTCGGCACGGGGCGACCAGTTTGGTACATCGAGGCGGTGGAGTTTTTAGACTGGAGGTATATTGTCACGACCAAAATCGCAGGGCTGCGACGAGCACCCGGTGCCTTACTCAACCGAGTTCTAACGTAACATATATTTCTTATCGTAATCATGGGTAAGTGGGCCAAAAGGGTCGTCATGAGATAACTGGAATACAATATAATGGAATACTAGACATAGGACGACCAACATGATATAGAAACTCATACATGTGACATACGAGCCTATTAGGCCAACATGATCATTTGTACACTCAAAAGATAGGCCGAGAAGGCCATACAAGTATCCATATACATGAAATCTATCTACAAGCCTCAAAGAGTACATAAACATCATAAAGGTCGGGACAGGTCCCCGCCATACCAATCAATACATGTCCAAATGATACTGACCAAATAGGCAACTCTGGATCAACAAGAGTGCACCAACACCTTTCGTTGAGCTGATATCCTACTAGGAGGACTCTCAACCTGTCTATCGGGACCTGTGGGAATAAAACATAGCATCCCCAGAAAAAAGGGGCGTCGGTACAAATAAAGTACCGAGTATGTAAGGCAAGAAAGCATTATATAAAAGATATAAAAGAAACATAGAGTACAAAACTCAACCTGTAAGTCTGAATAGCTCTGTGAATCATGAAACATTTATAATGTCATTCATATGCGTATAAATGTCACATCATGCATAGGAATATGCATACATAACATCATCAAGCCTCTCAGGGCATCCCATCATATCATCTCGGCCTCTGTGGGAGAAATCATTAACGTATACCAACTGATCATGTGGTGGTTCATATATAACACAATAAACTTTCCCCATACACCATATACATATAATATATGCGTATATAACGCCATCTAGTCATGGGTCAATGTACATGTATAAATGATTGCAATGCATAAGAAGTAAGTCAATAAGATCTCTCGGAATGTCATAAGATCAATATGCCTTCGGTTAATATCACGAAATAATCTTTATCAACTTAAATATTTTCTGAGACCCATGAACAGAGGATATGATAGTAGGACATATGGGGAATCAAGAACATAGGCAACCCTATTACTTCTAAGAATAGAATCATTTGTGAAAGTTGCGGGCTTGCTCGTTTTGCTGTATCATATGGATCATGCCAAAAGGAAAGATAGGATAGCCTTAACATACCTCAAGTCATAAATTCAATTCAACAACAAGATTTTGAAAACTAGCGCGTCAACCCTGTAACAAAGAAATACATGTACAACTTAGATGGCGCTAGTATACCACGTATCGCAAACGATAACTCGCTTATAAAATAGAACGGGCAGCATTTCCCCTGATTTTACTGCTCCCTCAAGCCTACTATCGGTGAGACAAAAACAAAATACAACTAACAACTCACAAACAATCTACCTACAATTTGGGACATTTAATACAACAAAAAACCCAAATATCCCATAACACTCCCAATCTACAAGTTATCAATTAGCCTAAAATTGCAACGACGACTGACCATCCCACTACATTACCACATGTGGCATTTCTCCATGCTGTTTATCCTTCCAAACTCCATAAATCATCAGGACAATAGGCAAAAATGAGTGGACTAAAAACAGTCCATTAAAAGTGAAATAAATCGAACTCACGGCTTCCGATCACCGTCCCGTGAGTTCTAACTATTAGGAAACAAATTTATCAACCTTACTTGATATTTAAAAGCTTAAATAAATAAAGTAGGCATTTTATTAAATATGAAGTAGCTTCCAAAACTCAAACTACAAAGAAAAAGAGAGGCGGTATAATGATACTTACGTCGTAGGGATCATTCTAATATTATCGCTTCTTGATTTCGTACCCGGGATGTTAATCTTTTTTCAAACCCTTGTAGAGAGATTAAGGGTACGTTTATGGTCTTATTTTGGTCATGGTCTTTGGAAAAATAAATAAAGCGACGACATAAGGGATATATATATCTACTTTTGAAAAGTCAAAGAGGTGCTAGATTGGCACTCTAGCATTGGCCCTTCGTCCGACGCTTATATCTTTTTATCCGGTTATTTTATGAACAAACGGTTAAGAGTGTTGGAAACTAAATTTCAAGACCTTAAATTTGGTATATAATATGTCCCAATAAGACCCCATATAATATATGAAATGTATTACTCAAAAAGCTTTATTAGAAGGCAAATCCTCAGTCAGTTTTTCCGCAACTAAAATTCGATTTTTTTCAAACTTTATATTTTATATCCAAACATCATAAATAGTCATATTATGACTTTATGCTCCTTTAAATCATGATTAAAAATTCTTATATTCATTATACGTCACCTTGGGACGCATAAGGTGTAACACTTGTGATGACCTTTGCCAACTTTTGTTCCACAACTCGCTTGACTTTAAAACGTAATACAAGACTATCATACGAATAAAAAATAACTCATAACATAACCTCTTTATCATGTTAAGCACCTTAGTATCACCCAAAAAGTACATGTTATAACATTCCTAACTTGTCGACATTCGACGAAACTTATTTTCTTCCATTTGCTTAGCTTCTAAGCCTTTTAACCCTCTTGATACTTGTTATCCATGATCTTAAAGATTTGTAACCTCCAAGGTAATATGATTAACCTACTTTATGAACTTTCAAAGATGATCTCATTTCTGAGCTTACATCAATTAACTTACGACGTACATTTACGTACAAAAACATGAGGTTTAACATATATAAAGAAAGTACAACTTCCTTCTTTTCCCATTCTACAATATTACAAGCTTTGGGTTTTCCTAAAAACACTCTAACATTATCTAAGATCTATTCATAATGCAAGATCAAGTCAGATGTCCCACCGGATGCAATGGCCAATGTAGGGCGACCAGTTTGGTACATCGGGGCAGTGGAGTTTTTAGATTGGAGGTATATAAAGAAAGTACATCTTCTTTATTTTTCCATTATACAATATTACCAGCTTTGGTATTTCCTAAAAACACTCACACATTCTCAAAGATCTTTTAATAATGCAAGATCAAGTCAGAGGTAAACCTGTTAAAATTTAACGTAAAGAATCTTGTGAGTATCATTGTAGTACATGTCTACTCGTTGTGCTAATCTTTGGGTATTTCCTTAAAGGTGAAGATAACCACCATAGAAGAATAAGAACCTAAGAAGCAACTTAATCCCTTCAAAAAGGTATATAAGGCAGTCTTCATTTTTGGCATGGGTTGATATAAGCGTATCTTTCTATTTGATCCTTATGGTGTAAGCCTGAATTGGTCTAAGTCATTCTTGAAATATTATTATGTTCATGTATGTTCTTCATCGGTGGCGTTTCTTGCCCAGTCTAAGATGTTTCCTGATAATATCATATGGTTGTGAAATGTCATTAATTTTGAGTCTAAATTTGACGCCTCTTATAGTTGACTTGTATAGTACTTTCATACCTATGTATTTATTTTAATTAACCAAGCCCCCGATGGTATCGGGTACAGAACCATGTGTTAAACATTATAATCGAGTCCCCGATGGTACGAGGTATGAAATGATATCAGAGTTAGACAATATCACTGAGCCATGATGAGGTCGGGTACGAATAATGTGTTATGTGATATCACCGAGCTCCGATGTGGCCGGGTATAGAATGACGTGTTAACATGATATTACCGAATGCCCTTGAGACCAGATAGAACTAAGACCTATTGAGATGGGGTAATGGAAGATGTGATAGAGACATGAGACCTTACCGAGCTCTCTTTGAAGCAGGGTATGATATGACACGATATGACATGCAATTCCCCAAAGAGTGGCTTGTCTTCGGTATTCATGTGGAAGTTGGATATTCATATTTCTAATGTTATGCTTTCAGTTTACATTCATATCATCAGTTTTACATACTCAGTGAATCTTTTGTACTGATGCCCTTTACTTTTGGGCATTGTGTTCATTAGGGCTGTTCAAAACCGAACCATAACCGAAACAACCAAAACGTAAAATTGGCTTATTGGTATTGGGCTATCGGATTAACGGTTGGTGGATTGATTAAAATTTTATAATTAATGGCTTATCAGTTTAGGAGCGGATTATACAATTTTTTTATCGCATTAACCGTTAACCCATTACGAATATTTATATTTTTACCCCTATGTATATAAAATATACCTTCCACTATTTGAAACCCTAAATCCCTAACTTCTAATTTCCCTCAGCACTCAGCAGCAATACTTTTATCAGTCTTTATTCTCTCCTTTCAAATGGTTTGGAAACCAAATAGGTTGTCTCCTCCAATTGTTTTTATTACTAAAGATATATATGTTCTGGTGCTTTAGAAGACTTTGACAAAGTAGCAGTTAGTAACTTCGGGAAATGGTTTGAATATTTCGGGCATGACAATGTCAAATAAATGGGTTGAATTTAAGGTTTAAATTTAATGATTTAATGTCAAGTGGTAATTATACTTATTGTCCATTTGATTTAGCCGATAAATCGTCCAATAATCGCTAAACTGATATCGATTTGTCCAATATCTTATCGGTTGGCTAGCGGATCAGTACATTTACAAGCCGATAACCAATAAGTCAATATGTTAAGTGTAAATATATGCCCATCCCGCCTGATAAGCAACCCTAGTGTTCATGCCCACAGGTATAGATAGACCCAGTTACGTCCCTCCCCAGTAGGGTGCTCGTTTCAGCAGTTGGTTGTCATAGTCCACTTCTTCGTAGTAGTTGTAAAGAAGTTGATAGGTACGAAAATGTATGTTTTTATTATTCATGAGTATAGTGGGGCCCTGTCCCGACCAAGTTGTATATTAAGGTACTCTTAGAGGCTTGCAGACGAGTATCCAGTTTGTATGTGAATATGGTTATGACTTTATTAACAACGGATGTACATATATGTACACATTTTCAATGTTAAGGCTTCTCCTACAGATAATTATGAACTTTTATAAATTTTTGATGTCACACATGGAGGCCTGGTCATCCTAGATTTATGATAAAAGATGTAATTACAGACGTCGGTTCGCACGGGTCTTCGGGCGTCATGTGCCGGTCACACCTCCCAAGGCTAGGGTGTGACAAACTTGGTATTAGAGAAGATTTGTCCTACGTAATCGGCATGTCATATCTAGTAGTCTTTTCTATGGGTATGTTGTTCACCTTACTTATAAACAAGAGGGTACCGTATATTTAGGATGGATACCTTTCTTTCCGATCTAGATCATGAGATAGAGGTGAGTTGTAAGTGTCCATTTCTAACCATCATATTGTTTAGATTTATAGTAATGCCTACTACGAGACGTCAAGCAGTTGCTCAGTGATTGGATGAAAGGGAAGGAGAGGGTACTAGTTAGGTTCCACCTACCCACATAGATCAACGTGAACCTCATAATGAGGCTAATACCTAAGTTTTGGGGACAACACCACTACACCCGGAATGGAAAAGAGAAACTAATGTGCCTCCGATTCCTCCCCCGATTGCTTTATGAACATGATCTAGTTATGAGAAGTGTTTTACAATTTGTGACTCGATTAGTAGCCCCTCAGGCCCACCGTTAGGCCACTAGAATCTCATATAGAATGGTTAGTGTGAATGTTCAAGATTTTATTAATTTGGACCCCCGGTTTTCACAGAAACATATCCAAATGCAGATCCCCAAAACTGTTTAGATAAGATGCAACGAACCTTGTGAGTTATGCATGCCACATATACTGAGTCTATAGAGCTTGATTCTTATAGATTGTGGGATGTTGTTGTGGTTTGGTATGAATCATGGAAATAGTCTAGGGGACCTCTTGCCCCACCAGCGGGATAGAGGGAATTTTCTAAGGAATATTTGCAGTAGTGTCTACCTGTTGAGCTCCGCCGAGCCAATAAAGATAGATTTTTATGGTTGCAGCAAGTTAATATGAGTGTCCAGGAGTATAGTATGAAATTTAACTCCTTGACTAGGTATGCTCTTTCGATTGTAGCTTAAATTAGTGATAGAGTACATCGATTTGTGGGAGGTTTGGGGTCATATATTATTATTGAATGTACCATTGCTTCTCTGAATCCCATTATGGACATTCCTTATATTCAAGCCTATGCTCACAACTTGGAGGATCGAAAGAGGGAGCAGTGAGCCGCCCGAGAGAACGATCGGGGCCAGTATAAGAGAGCACGGTCCACATGTAATTCGGGAGAGTCTCAAGGTGAATTTAGGTCTAGGATTTCTCAGAATCCATCTTATTATGTGGATAATGTACCATCATATCACAGGACCATCATAATCAGGCCAATTATTCTAGTCAGGGCCAGACTTCCCGAGGGCAGAGCTCCTAGTATAGTGGGGATTCTAGTAAGGTGAAACACTCTATGTAGTATTGTGGCCGATGTGGTAAGAATCATTTCTGGTCATGTTGCAAAGGTTCTAATTTATGTTATTTGTGTGGGTAACTTGGCCACATAATGCGCTTTTGTCCCGTGAGAGGTGAGAGTAACATTATGCAGCCAATAGGGTATGTAGCAGCTTCTTCTTTATCAGTACACCCTCATGAGCAAAGTATGCAACCATCGATTGGAATAGGTAGAGGTAGAAGTGGAGCGTCTATCTCAGGTAGACAACAGAATCACATTTAATCACTATCAGGTCGATAGGACCCAGAGTCATCACCAAATGTAGTTTCAAGTATACTATTTGTATTCTGCACTAATGTGTACGCTTTGATAGATCTAGTTTCTACTTTGTCGTACATTTCTCCATTGGTTTCTAGTAAATGTGGTAAAGAACCTGAATTATTACATCAGCCATTTTAGGTGTCCACGTTCGTAGGTGAGTCAGTAAGGATTAGGAGGATATATCGAAGGTGTAATGTAATGATCTATGATCATCACACCTTAGCCGATTTAAATGAATTAGAAATGATAAAATTTGATGTTATTATAGGGATGGATTAGATGGCTTCTTGTTATGCTAATGTGGATTGTTGAAAGAAAATCATTCGCTTTAACTTCCTAAGGGAGCTCGTTATCGAATAGGAGGGAAATGTTTCCTAAATGGAAGTTTATTTCTTATTTTAAGGCTCAAAAGTTGATATTGAAAGGAAGTATCTATCATTTATTGCGAGTGTAGGATGAGAGGCAAATCCCCCAAACCTTCGGTCAGTTCCGGTTGTTAATGAGTTTCCTGATGAGCTCCCGGGTATTCCCCCCGGGACAGAAATCGAGTTTTCCATCAACATGCCTCTCGATACGCAACCGATATCTATTCCCCCGTATAGGATGGATCCTACTGAGTTGAAGGAATATAAATATAAGTTGAAAGATCTTTTAGATAAGGGCTTTATTCGACCCAGTACTTCCCCATGGAGAGCCCCAGTGTTGTTTGTTCGTAAGAATGGCGGTTTGTTGAGGATGTGCATGGATTACCAACAACTCAAAAAGGTAACCATTAAAAACAAGTATCCTCTTTCAAGGATCGATGATTTATTTGACCAATTGGAGGGTGCCTACTATTTTTCAAAGATCGATCTCAGATCTGGGCATCACTAGTTGAGAATCAAGGAAGGAAATTTTTCGAAGACAGCATTCCGGACAAGATATGGCCATTACAAGTTCCTTGTTGTGTCCTTTGGCCTAACCAATGCACCAAGATATCTTTGTGATTGTGTTCATAGATGATATTTTGGTATATTCTCGATTAGAAGCGGAACATGAAGGGCATTTACAAATGGTTTTATGCATGCTCTGAGATTGTAAGTTATACGCTAAGTTTTCCAAATGCGAGTTCAGGTTGAACTCGGTGGCCTTTCTTGGTCATATAATATCTGACGAAGGCATTAAGGAGCATTTAATATCTTACGAACGCTTTAAGGTCGATAACCAAAAGATCGATCCAGTTAAGAATTGTCCAAGGCCTACAACTACTGTGGAGGTACGTAGCTTCTTGGTCTTAGCTTGTTATTACCAAAGGTTTGTGGAGAATTTCTCATCCATTGCTGCCCCATTAACAAAATTGATGCATAAGGAAGCTAAATTCCAGTGAGGCGATGATTGTGAAAAACGTTTCCAATAGTTAAAGAATAAACTAACCTCAATACTAGTTTTAGCTCTTCTTGAAGGATCAGAAGGTTATGTTATATATTGTGATGCTTATAGAGTGGGATTGGGGAATTGTTTTGATGCAACACGATAGAGTTGTGGCTTATGCTTCGAGGCAGCTGAGAAAGCATGAGCAAAGTTACTTGATTCATGACCTTTAATTAGCATATGTTATATTTGCACTGAAAATATGGCGTCATTACTTGTATGGAGTAAATGTCGACATATTTACGGACTATAAGAGCTTGCAATACATATTCAAGCAAAAATAATTGAATTTGAGACAACGAAGATGGGTTGAATTGTTGAAGGACTATGATGTCTATATTCTATATCACCCCGGTAAGGCGAATGTTGTGGCTGATGCATTAAGTCGGAATTCAATGGATAGTTTAAGGCATGTGGAGACTGACAAATTGGATATGACTAAAAATTTGTATCTATTGGTCAATTTAAGTGTACGATTGTTTGTTACCGGTGACGGAGAAGTCATAGTTCGAAATGTTATTGAGTCCTCATTAATAACAGAAGTTAAGGCACGACAATTTGATGACCGATTCTTGGTGAAAATAAGAGAACGCATTCCCCTTCAGAAAAAGCAACTATCTGAGCTATCCGAGGACGGAATCCTTAAGTACAAAAATCAATTTTGTGTGCCTGATGTTGGGGGACTTCGAGAGCAAGTTGTGGAGGATATTCACCAACCCAAATACTCGGTTCACCCGGGATCAACCAAGATGTATCACGGTCTTCGACAACTATATTGGTGGAACAACATGAAGAGGAACATCGTTGAATACATCGCTTAGTGTCCAAATTGCTAAAAGGTTAAGGTTGAACACCAGAAACCAGGGGAATTGCTTCAAAATATGGATATTCCAACCTAGAAATGGGAGATAATCAATATGGAGTTTGTTACTGGATTACCACATTCATGCCAAATCATTTATTCCATATGAGTTATTGTGGATCAACTCACTAAATCAGCTCATTTCTTACATGTTAAAGCTACTTTCTTGGCTGAAGATTACACTAAGATATATTTTAAGGAGATAGTACGACTTCATGGAGTTCCGATTTCTGTTATATGACCAATTTACCGCTAAGTTCTGGAGATCATTCCAAAAATGATTGGGTATAAGGATAAACCTTAGCACAGATTTCGATCCTCAAACAGACGGTCAGGCTGAGTGCACCATTCACACGCTCGAGGATATATTACAAACCTATGTTTTGGACTCAAATGGAGTTGGGAAGATCATTTATCACTCATCGGATTTGCTTAATACAAAAACTACCATGTTAGCATTGGGATGGCACCTTATGAGGCCCTATACGGACGGAAGTGTAGATCCCCAATCTATTGGTTTGAGGTTGATGAAACAAAATTATTAGGCACTAACTTGGTGCAAAAGGATGTGGAAAAAGGTGAAACTGATCGAAGATACATTATTAACAGCTCAAAGCAGACAAAAATCCTATTCGGATAACCGATGTCAAGATTTAGGATTTTCGATGGAAAACTGGGTATTCTTAAAGGTGTCGCCTATGAAAGACGTGATGAGATATTCTAAGAAAGTTAAACTTCTCCCCCGGTATATCGGACCATATCAGATCATTCATAGGATCGGCCAAGTAGCTTATGAGCTTGAATTTCCCCCGGACATAAGAGTAGTGCATCTGGTATTCCATGTATCCATGCTTCGTAAATATTTGGGTGACCCATCTCGTATTTCCCTCATTGAAGATGTTCAAATCACTGAGAATTTATCTTATGAAGCAATTTCGGTGCCTATCTTAGATCGTCAAGTCGTAATATGTGAACTAACGAGGTAGCTTCAATTAAAGTATATTGGAGAAACAATAATCTGGACAAAATGACATGAGAAGCTGAAGAAGATATGAGATCCAAATACCTTCATTTGTTCCATACTAGAGAAAATAATGTTGAAATTTCTATAGCAGGTAGTACTTAAAAAGTACCATGAAAGATGAATGAAAAATTCTGAGAGATTGACTGTGATTCACCAATCGGGGACGAATATACCAAAGGGGGGATGAAGTTACACTCCACGCTTTTCCCCTCCCGTGAACTTTAGAAATTTATAAAACTTTCAAGCATGGACAATTAGCTGGTGATGCGTATAGGAATTAAGGTGATATGTGCTTCATCGAATTTGCACCAATTGTCCCACCGGGTACAATCGCAGGGGCGGGATGACCCATTTGGTACATCGGGGTGGTGGATTTTTTATACTAGAGGTATATAAAGAAAGTACAACTTTCTTCTTTTTCCATTCTACAATATTACCAACTTTGGGTTTTCCTAAAAACGCACTCACATTCTCTAAGAGCTTTTACTAATGCAAGATCAAGTCAGAGGAAAACCTGGCAATATTTAACATAAAGAATCTTGTGAGTATCATTGTAGCACCTGTCTCCTTGTTGTGCTGATTTTTGGCGATTTCCTTAAAGGTGAATATAACCACCATAGAAGAATAAGAACCTAAGAAGCAAGTTAGTGTCTACAAAAAGGTATGTAAGGAAATCTTCTTTCTTGGTATCGATCAATATAAGCGTATCTTTCTATTTTATCCTTATGGTGTAAGCCTGAATTGGTCTAAGTCCTTCTTGAATTATTGTTCATGTTCATGTGTGTTCTTCACCGATGGCATTTCTTTCCCAATCTAATATGTTTTCGGAAAATATAATAAAGTTGTGAAATGTCGTTCATTTGGAGTCTAACTTTGATGCCTCTTATAATTGACTTGTATCGTAATATCATAAGTTGGTGAAATGTCGTTCATTTTGAGTCTAACTTTGATGCCTCTTATAATTGACTTGTATCATACTTTCATATCTATGTATTTATTTTAATTAACCGAGCCCTCGATGGGAACGGGCACGGAATAATGTGTTAAATACTCTATCTGAGTCCCTGATAGGACCGGGTATGAAATGATGAGTTAGACAATATCACCGAGCCCTAATGAGGCCAGGTATGAATAATGTGTTATGTGACATCACAGAGCCCGATGAGGCCATGTACAAGATGACGTGTTAACATAATGACCAGATACAATTGAGACCTACAGAGGTCGGGTATAGGATGATGTGATAAATACATGAAACATTACCGAGCACTCTTTGAGACAATGTATGATATGACACAATATGACATGAAATTCCCCAAAGAGTGGCTTGTCTTCGGTATTCAGGTGGAAGATGGATATTCATATTTCTAATGTTATGCTTTTGATTTACATTTTTATCATCAGCTTTACATACTACGTACATCTTTCGTACTGACGCCCTTTTCGTTTGGGCACTATGTTCATTCCCACAGGTACAGATATACCCGATGACGTCCCTCCCCAGTAGGTTGCTCGTTTCAGTTGTTGGTTGTCGCACTCCACTTCTTAGAAGTAGTTGTACAGAAGTTGATAGGTACCAAAGTATATGTTTCGATTTACTCTTAGACGCTTACAGACTAGTATCCAGTTTGTATATCAATATGGTTATGACTTAGGTAACAACGGATGTACATATATGTACACATTTTCAACATTAAGGCTTCTCCCTCGATCAATTATGAACCTTTATAAATTTTTGGATGTCACACATGGAGGCCTGGTCAGCCCATATTCATGATAAAAGATGTAAGTATGGACGTCGATTCGCGCGGGCCTTCGAGCGTCGTGTGCCGGTCGCACCCTACAAGGCTGGGGTGTGATATATAGAGAAATAATATTCCATAAAGATAGTTACAGAAGAAACAATATCAACAGTAGAGGTGCACAATTGAGATAGGGCAATAAACAAACTCTACCAATTAGACTTGTTCAACAATTACAACTTGCACCAGCTCCGCTGACAAAGAGATATGTACCATATAATATATGTGCCCAATACCTATACATGACTGTAAATATGGGCCCAATATGATCTGATTCCATATCAAATACGACATAACATGTTCAAGAGCACCTTTCAAGAATCTAATATATCAATGCATGATGAAAACTTCCTCATCACGTCAATCTGATATGCTACCATCAACTCAACAAATATGAGGTATGAACTCCACGTAGGTAAGCTCATCTTGGCAATCAAATCATCAAGTAATAATAGAGGCATATCTTAGCATGTTAAATGCAACACAAAACAATATGTAAAAAGGCATGACACAAATAAAGAAGTCACATGCATACCCAAGAATATTACCCTCATACCACAACATGAACATAGACAATGAAAATCTCCCCAGGCCATCACATAACATCTCCACAATGCTACCCGCATTTCACCTTATGCACATAATATAAAATGCCTCCCTTATTTTGCCACATGTGCGTATCGCCACTTTTATCTTGCTGCGTGCACATAACAAAGAAATGCCTCCAATATTTTGCCACATGCGCATATCGCCACCCTTATATCGTCAGTGAAAAGCCACCCTTATTTCCATACAACATCAATAATGAAATGCCACCCTTATACTCCACACAATATCAATAGTGAAATGCCACCCTTATACTTCACACACCATCAACAGTGAAAATACCACCCTTATATTCCACACAACAATAATCAACTCACACAAAATGCCCACATGTGTCACAATTATCACAACAATATAAGACAACAATTTATCATTAAGAGGCATATCATCATAACTCATCAATAAATCACACAAGGACATGATAATAATAAAAATGTGGATATGACATGACTAAGGCTAAATCAATTATAGTAACAAGTTCAAGTACTCATATAAAGGATCACATATGTATCACAGAGTGTACATGTCCCAATCAAAGCAGAACGCAAGAAAAGGTACAGAGGTGTGTTCATAAAATACATGCATTTACCTCTTAGGCAAGTATAGCAATAGTCTCAGGATTTACTCAACACGTTCAAAATCAGGTACCAATAATCTCAACATTCTTCTATCATGGTTTATTGTACTCACGTAGTTGGTTAATTAAGTAATACATAGAATCAAGTAAAATACACAACCAAATAAGGAGTAGAGTAAGCTAGAATCTACCTCTAGCATGAATACCCATGGCACTAGCATATACGCTTGTCACCTCATATATACATCACCCTCGCATGTAGCAAACAATATCAATTAGCATGAAAAATTTACTTAACCAAAGCTAAGCAAGAAACTTACCTCATACAAGCTAAATCAATACTCTACAAATGCCTTCTCGCGCGAACTGACCTCTGAACGACTCAAATCTAACCGAAAATAACTCAATAACATCGAATAATGTCATAGAAATCAAACCCAAAGAATAAAGGTCTAATCTTTAATCAAATACTCAAAGTCAACTAAAACCTGACAAAACCCATAAATCTCGAACATCAATTTGAATATGAGTCCAATATAAAAGTTTCACACAAAACCGGCTCTAAATCGGGCTTCAAATCTTCATTTTATACTTTAGAAAAGTTTTGCCAAAACCCTAATTTTTCTCTCTTATATTCACCAATCAATGCTAAAATCAAGGATAGAATCATGAATAATAATCAAAACTGAGTCAAGAACAGTTACCCCAATCCAAGTGGTGAAAATCACCTCAATCCAAACTCCCAATCGCAAAATATGATAAAATGAGCTTAAGGCCCAAAATAAGAACTTATATGCACTGCCCAGTAGTACCCTACGTGATTGCCATTTTACCCTCGCGATCGCGATGCACAAAATATACTTCCTCA
Source organism: Nicotiana otophora (assembly GCA_000715115.1). NCBI lineage: Eukaryota > Viridiplantae > Streptophyta > Magnoliopsida > Solanales > Solanaceae > Nicotiana > Nicotiana otophora. The sequence goes on from AWOL01S0045254.1 coordinate 69,634, forward strand.
TACTCTTCTTGGCGAATGCGGCCTAACGCGATGGCCAACTAGCCCCCATGCTCCGTGAAGGTATGCATGACGCGCCTACGTGAATAACAACAATCACAACACTCCACGAACGCGCTTCTACTGATGCGAACACGATGCATAAACCACCAAGGACCAAAACACACTTCACTATCGTGGAACCCCCATGAGATTGTGATGCTCACTAGACCAGCACAAGAAATAAGCAAATGCAACTCAACCAAATATGGTCTGAAACCATCTCGGATTACACCTGAGTCCCTCGGGACCCTATACAAACATACCTCCAAGTCTAAATACATCATCCAAAGTTAACCAAGGGCTTAAAACACCACAAGTAACATCAAGACCAAGAATCAGTTATCAAATCAAACTTTTAAATTCAAGAAATTCCAACTTGCAACCAAGTGTCTGATTCATGCCTAACCAATCCGTAATCCAACCAAACTTTGTGCACAAGTTCCAAATGACAAAACGAACATATTCCAACTTCTGAAATAACAATCCAACCCCCATAGCATCAATGTCAACTCCTGGTCAAACTTATAAACTTTCTAAACCTTTAAATTGCCAACTTTCGATAAATAAAGCCAAATATCTTCTAGGAATATCCGAATTTAAATCCGAACAAATTCCCAAGTACAAAATCATCATATGAACCTATTGGAACCCTCAAAAAATGAATCTGAGGTCGTTTACTCAAAATTCAAACATTGGTAAACTCTTCAACTTTAAGCCTCCAAAATGGAAATTTCTCTTCCAAACAATCACGAAGCTCTCGAACATCAAAACCAACTATACACACAAGTCGTAATATATCATATGAAGCTACTCAAGACTCCAAAACACCAAACAGAATGCCAATGTTCAAAATGACTGGTCGGGTCGTTACATTTTCCCCCACTTAAACATACGTTCGAGGACCAAGAGTCGTTCCAAGGCCATAAAATCATTGTATTAACTCGGCATATACATACCCATGAGTGATCCCACATCACCTCAACCTATATAAGCATGTCAACACAACCTAACTAAATATTCTTTCTTCAATCTTTATATATCAACCATAGACCCAAATTCCAACATTCAAAATTCCTGATACGATCTGATTCTCGCATATACATATTATATCTATCTCAATAAGCCGTAGAAAATCATAAGTATATTCCCAATATATAACCACATGACGTTACTCATCGCTCATATATCTTAGCAATATCTCTGACCACAATAGCTACCCATTACCAAATCCAGTACCGGTAACATACCTTATATCAGATAAAACCTTGTTTCCAAACCTTCACAATACTGATTATGATATAAGAAACATGTATAAATGCATAACCACTCACCCAATCAACAAGTCGTTGAGTTCTCTTGCCCGACCAGAACCACTGCCAAACTCTAAGATGATTAATGAAAGTCTTATCCAAACAAACCTTATCCAAGTCCGATTGCACAAATTCCAAGTCCAATGATCTTATCTCCCCTAGTACAAGCTATTCGACCAACAAGCCAAACCAAATGCAACTTAGTCACATAACGCGATCCATGCACCCAACAAACAACAACTCGAATATAACCAAAGATGGAAGGAGAGACAAATAAGAGAGCCACCCAACAAGTTCAACAAATACCACCACAAATCACAATGCTATGAACCCATCTCATGAGAGAGAAACAAGGAACACGAAGCAAGCATGAAGAATCATGTCCTATCATAACTCTATTGCGGCACATAGCCCCATCCAAAACTACCGCTCCACATGGAATACACATTTAGCCATAATGCTCACAATCAACAAGCACACGTGTATCAATAGCAAACACGTGAAGTGCATGACCATAACCATAAAGAATGGATAGCACCACATACCACAGATGGGAAAACCATAACCAAGGCGCAATAAGCAACTCAACACCACAAAGAGCCATCTCACTAAAATCTTGCCATAACGCCTGAATAGAACCACACCATGCGTGTGAATAGTCAAACAACCTCACAACCCATCGTAGCATAAGAGAGCAACACATGAAACAAATAAGGGAACGAATAGCATCCATTCTGCCCAATGACAAACCCACAACAAACGATGTGCAAGAGCGAGAAAACCGGTCTGATGTAAGATATACATTCTCACTAGGCCTGCCAATGGGCCCTAAAATCAATCTGGATCATCCTAAAATAGGTAAATAACATTCCAAAAGTCCACAGTAACCTTTCCATAACACACACACCATCAGTGGTCTAACTCTTAACATATCTTCATAGTCCACAATCAAGGAATAGTCTGCCTCTAAGAACATCCAGTCTCTAAACCTCTAGAATACAGGAATCTCCATATCTGATCTCAACTCCACCACTCAATAACTGACATATCACTCATACACAATCATCTCACAGAAAATACTCTCATAAATCTTCTGTGCCACATAGGAAAAACCAGAACATCAGTAGTCAACATGTAGGCGATTACAGTAATACTAGTCAAGCATCCGTACGTCAAAAAAACAATTTGTCTCCTAACGCACACCCCTCTCAGGCGATACAAGGTAGCACTTTCATCCTTTAAACATTTGAAATCTCCCACACTATCTAGAACTCATGACCTTCCTTTCAAAACCGAACTGCAACCTTGCCCATAAAATTTCAATCCCACACGGCGCACCACCTCTATCATGCTATCATATGAAAACATGAGGAACCCATTCTAAACTTTGAATCACTCAAAAACCTTTTACTAACTCAATCTTGAAGAACAAAATCACAACATGTAACGAGATCGCCATGCCTGTAGAGTACATCAATCGCAAGTCGTGGCCAAACCATTGCAACTCTTCGAAGCCCATTTACGCATAATCAAATTATTAGACATAAATCCCTCTAAATCAATCAAATCATGTGGACTGCCAAACCCAAGAGTGTCTCAACATGAAAATGCATGCGTTGAAGAACCCTTTAATGAATCTGAAGTTATCCCTTTCACCTTTCTAGTACCTCAAAGTAGAATCAATAATGATATAGAAATATCGCAAGTCTCGGCACCATCCAATGCAAGCCCTAAGTCCTATCCATATGCAAATCCAAAATCCTTAAAACCCACATATAAATCATGGACTCATTAGAACATTCTTGAGAGTCACTCACCTTGCTCTCCTTAAAACCCACATATAAATATGCACCGAACAAACCGTGCTTCACAAGCACATGAATATCCAAAAGAAGCAACAAGCGATTCCTTTTCCTTGCACACTACATCCACAATGAGTATCAAACCTGAATCATTCAGAGATACCTACATACCCATAAAGTGTAGTACATCACCCAACCGATCTCTTGATCAAAATCATCCTTGAAGTCATTATTTTCAAGTCATAGCTAATCCACAAGTGTCCTTTAGTCCAAAAAGTGATATAACAAATGACCATGCAATGCGATCATCTATAGAAGACTCCCCCACTTGGCTCGAAGACATATAACACATCATTTATAACCCCTAGTACCCTTTCTTTATAACTTCCCCGATTTCACGTTGTTAATTAACTGAATACTTCATAAACTGTTGTAACACCAGTCATAAAACACTCCAAAGACTCTATCAAGTGCATATTCATACTTGTGATAGTCGCACAAACTTCATCAAACCCTCCAAAATGGTAGTATATGCATGCTATTGAATAGAAGCCTCATACGAATCACACAACCTCAAATCTTCACGTAGGAGATAACCCACTTTCTTAGACTCCGAAGGACATCCCTCTATGGCACTACTACAGTCACAACCACTATGCAATCAATATTTCTAAGTCTGTACTCGTCAACCAGATATCCACATCTACCCCCGGACAACACCTTGAGGTGATGATCAAGCATCCATAGCCCCTCCTAGTCCATCTACAGCATCATACTCCATCGATGCATAGCTGATACTGAGCATACAACATCACATACGAGTGAATAGGAAGAAATCGAAGATATAGGCTTCAAGCTGAATGTCGCACGATAAGGAAATAAAGAAGGGATGTTTCCTAGATGCCCTATAGCCTCTCGAAGATAGGTATAGACGTCATCATACCAATCGGCAATACTTTACTAGACACTTGCTCATGACTCGTAGAACCTATGACCCTAGAGCTCAGATACCAACTTGTCACGACCCAAAACCCCACCAAGTCGTGATGGCACCTAACCCAACCTTCTAGGTAAGCCAAACAGTATGAGTTACTACTAAACTGAGAGATCAATAATATATTTAATAAAACCTGCAATAGAATTCAATAGAACTATCCCAAGACTGGTAGCACAAGTCATGAGCTATTATGATTTAGATTTACAAAGCAGGTGAAATGGATAAATGCAACATGTGTTTGAAAGTTACATAAACAGAAATGAAATCCTAAGCTACCATGAACAAAATGTAGCATGAATCATGTACTCTGGTACATCTCCAATGCAAAGCTCCATCTTCACAGCCACTCAACTCCAAAATCTACACGCAAGGTGTATAAGTATAGTATGAGTACAATCGAGCTCATGTACTCAGTAAATATTTTGACTAACCTCAGAGAAGTAGTGATGAGGTTTTTAAGTCAAAAGATACCCACTTGCAGAACCTGTGCAGATTGAAATCATGTATAATACAGAGAAAATATTTTATAAAGATAGTTACAGAATAAAGAATATCAATAGTAAAGGTGCACAACTGGGATAGGGTAATAAACAAACTCTACCAATTAGACATGTACAACATTTACAACTTGCACCAACTTTACTCATAAAGAGGTATGCACCATATAATATATGTGCCCAATACCCATACATGACTGTAAATCTGGGCCCAACATGATTCGATTCCGTATCAAATACCACATAACACATTCAAGAGAACCTTTAAAGAAACAAATATATTAATGCATGATGATAATTTCCTCATCTCGCCAATATGATATGCTACCAACAACTCAACAAAATATGAGCTTTCAACTCCACGTACGTAAATCCATCTTGGCAACTAAATCATAAAGTAATAACTAAGGTATAGCTTAGAGTGTTAAATGCAACGCAACAAAACATGTAAAAGTGCATGACACATTTAAAGAAGTCACATGCATACTCAAGAATGTCACCCTCGTACCACCACATAAATATTAACAATTAAAATCACCCCTAGTCCATCACATAACATCCCCGTAATGCCACCATTATTTCGCCGCATGCAATTTATAATGAAATGCCTCCCTTATTTGCCATATGCGCATATCGCCACCCTTATCTCACCGCATGCACATAATAATGAAATGCCTCTGTTATTTCGCCACATGCGCATATTGCCACCCTTATTTCGCCAGTGAAATGCCACCCTTATTTCGCCAGTGAAATGCCACCCTTATTTTCACACAACATCAACAGTGACCTTCCACACTTATACTCCACATAACATTAATAGTGAAATGCCACCCTTATACTCCACATAACATTAACAGTGAAATGCCACCCTTATACTCCACACAGCAACAATCAACCCACATGTGCCACAATTATCACAACAATGCAAGATAACAATTTATCATCAAGACGAATATCCTCATAACTCATTAATAAAGTGCACAATGTCTTAATAACAATATAAATACGGATAAGACATGACTACGGCTAAATCAATTATGGCAACCAAGTTCAAGTAGTTATACAAAGGATCACTTATGTATCACAGAGTGTACACGTCCCCATCAAAGCAGAACGCAGGAACAAGTACGGAGGTGTGTTCATAACATAAGTGCATCTACCTCTGAGGCAAGTATATGGTAAGTCTCAAGATTTTCACAACGCGTTCAAAATAAGGTGCCAATTGTCTCAACAATCCTCTAGCATGGTTTATTATACTCATGTAGTCGATTAATTAAGTAATACATATAATCAAGTAAAATACACAACCAAATAAGTCATAGAGTAAGCAAGAATCTACCCTCAGCATAATACCCATGGCAAATGTATATACCCTCGTCACCTCATATATATATCACCTCGCATGTAGAAAACAATATCAATTAGTATGAAATATTTTCTCAACCAAAGCTAGTCAAGACACTTACCCTAAACAAGCTAAATCAATATTGTAAAACACCTTCACACGTGAATCGATCTCTGAACGGCTCGAATCTAGCCGAAACCAACTCAATAAATTCAATAATTCCATTGGAATCAAACCCAAACAGTAAAGGTTTAATCTTTAATTGAATACTCAAAGTCAACCAAAACTTCAACCTGGCACCACACCTCGGAACTTGATAAAACCCACAAATCTCGAACACCCATTCGAATACGAGTCCAAATACACAAGTTTCACCCAAAACCGACTCCAAATTGGGGTTCAAATCTCCATTGTACACTTTAGAAAGGATTTTCCAAAACCCCAATTTTTCTCTCATAGATACACTAATCAAATGCTAAAATCAAGGATAGAATCATGTGTCAAGAATACTTACCCCAATCTAAGTGGTGAAATTCGCCTAAACAATTGCCTCACTCCGAGCTCCTAATCTCATAAAATGATAAAATGAGCTCAAAGTTCGAAATAAGAACTTATATGCACAACCCAGCAGTACCCTGCACGATCACGGTTGTACCCTCGTAATCGCGATGCACAAAATATGCTGCCTCAAAATGTACTTCACGAACGTCGCCTAACGCGCATGAACATGATGCCTATTGAGCGAACCCGAAGAAGAACAATCACAACACTCCACCAGCGGGTGTCTACTTACGCGAAAGTGATGCATAAACCACCAGAGACCCAATATACACTTTGCGATCACGATGCTCACCAGACCAGCACCAGATTTTAGCAAATGCACCTCAACTAAATTGTTACACCCTATATTTTCGTACGTAAACATGTGTCGTAAGCAAACTAATGTAGGACCAAGAATGAGATAATATTTAAAAGTATATAAAGTAAGTTAATCATATTACCTCTGAGGTTACAAATATTAAAGATCATGAACAACAAGTACAAAGAGGGTTGGACAGTTCAGAAGCTAAAGCAATTGAAGAAAACAATGTTTCGTCGAAAGTCGACAAGTTGGGAATGTTATAACATGTACCTTTGGGGTGAGACTAGGGTGATTTACATGATAAGGAGATTATTTTATGATTTGTATTAGTTGTATGACATCCGTGTGTTATTTTTTGAAGTCAAGCGAGTTGTGGAACAAAAGTCGATGAAAGTCATCACAAGTTACATTCATAAGTTTTACTG
>AWOL01S0045254.1:79054-90127 GCA_000715115.1 Nicotiana otophora
TTGTAGACATATCCTGTTGGTTAGTGCAGTATGTTGGGTTTGTAGGCCTGGTATGTATAATTTGGTGGTTTGTCAGTTGTAGTAGCTATGACGGCCTTGTCGGCCTAGCTTTATATTGATGTTTAGTTAGCTCTAGTTTCCATTCAGTTTTATATTTTGCTTCGCAAATTGTCTTGCAAGGTGGCCCCATGGCCAGAGTATGACATTATACGTTCAGAGTCCCTTAGTCGCAATTTGGTACGCCAGGTTAGGTGAGGCACCGGGTGCTGGTCTCGCTCCTAGGTTCGGAGCGTGATACAAATATGATCTGAAACCATCTCGGATCACACCTGAGTCCCTCGGAACCCTATACAAACAAACCTACAAGTCTAAATACGTCATCCAAAGTTAACCAAGGGCTTAAACACCACAATTAATATCAAAATAAAGAATCGACGATCAAATAAAACTTTTAAATTCAAGAACTTCCAACTTACAACCAAGCATCTAATTCAAGCGTAACCAATTCGGAATCCAACCAAACTTTGCGCACAAGTTCCAAATGACAAAACAAAACTATTCCAACTTTTGAAACAATAATCCAACCCTGATAGCATCAAAGTAAACTCATAGTCAAACTTATGTACTTTCTAAACCTTTAAATTTAAAACATTCAACAAATAAAGATAAAATCTTCTAGGAACATCCGAATTCAAATACAAACATATGCCCGAATCCAAAATCATCATACAAACCTATTGGAACCCTTAAATTACGCATCCGGGGTCGTTTACTCAAAAGTCACACCTTGGTCAACTCTTCAACTTTAAGCCTCCAAAAAGGAAAATTTCTCTTCCAAATAAATCTAGAACCTCTAGATCATCAAACCAACCATATACGCAAGTTATAATACATCATATGAAGCTACTCAAGACTCCAAACCACCAATCGGAATGCCAATACGCAAGATGACCGGTCGGGTCATTACAAACACCTACACATGATCTCTGGTATGATCCACGGAGTTCACGTAGTCATACAAACATATAAAGCATGATAGCAAGAAGCACAGTGTCTAAATCAAGGAATTGTACAACCTAAAGACTACTTTGGACATGAATCATACATAGCAACCGCATATGCGTTGTCACCTCGCATATGCGTCGCTTCGCACAAATTTCTATTAAACAAACAAGTTCATATCCTAAGAGTTATTTCCTCAACAAGATTAGGCAAGATACTTACCTCAAACAAACAAAATCAATACTCTAAAACGCCTTCTCGCGAGAATCGACCTGTGAACGGCTCGAATCTAGCCAAAAATAACTCGATAACATCAAATAATGCTATAGGAATCAAACCCAAACAACAAAGGTTGAATATTTATTCAAATACCCAAAGTCAACCAAAAACAACCCAGGCCCGCACCCTAGAACCCGACAAAACTCACAAATTCCAAACACCCATTCAAATACGAGTCCAATAATAAAAGTTTCATCCATATCTAACTCTGAATCAATGTTCAAATCTCAATTATTCACTTCTAAAAAGTTTTGCCAAAACCTCCCAATTTCTCTTTTAGATCCACCAATCAAATATGGAATCATGTATAATAATCGAATCCAATTCAAAAACACTTACCCAACCAAGTGGGTGAAAATTGCCTCAATCCGAGCTCCCAATCTCAAAATATGGTAAAATGAGTTTCAAATCCGAAAATAGGAATTATACAACTGCTCAAGGTAAACCCTTTGCGATTGCGGGATCAGCTTCGCGATCGCGAAGCACAAAACTTCAACTACCTCAAGGAACCTACATGAATGCGGCCTCAGTCAGGTGATCGCAATACGTGGCTTCATAGACCTACGCGAATGTGGTGTCTTTTAGCAAATGTGAAGGTCAACCAGATGACATTCCTAGCCTAACTCAACACTACGTGAACGCGTGGGCATATATGCGAATGCGAAGGCTTAAAGCCTCAACGACCGCGAACGCAAATAAGAACTCCAAGTCACGCTCCCAGAACACTTAGCGATCATAATCCTCTTCATGCGATCGCGAAGAACACTCTCAGCACCAGAAGCCAGCAATCAAAAACAAGGGAGAAATGGTCCAAAACAACCTTGAAACACATCTGAGCCCCTCAGGACCCCATCCGAACACACAAACAAGTCTCAAAATATAACACGAACCTACTAGAGGCCTCAAATCACACAAAGTAATATTAAACCACGAATCACACCTCAATTCAAGCTTAATTAACTATTTCAAATTTTCAAATTCTAAACTTATATCGAACACGTCTAAACAACTCAGAATGACTGCAAATTTTGCACACCAGTCATAAATCACTATAAGAACCTATTCCAGCATTCGGAATCCCAAACAAACATCAATAACGACAAAGTCAATTGTGGGTCTGTCATGACCCCAAAATCCCACATTTAGGATAGTGATAGCACTAGTCTCTAAGACTAGGTAATCCTAACACATGATGAGATTTAACATAAATAACCAACTTAGTTACTTAAACATTATACTGATAAATAAAATAACATAGCTGAAACTGAACAATAGTCAATACAACCCCTCAAATCGGTAGTACAGAGTCATAAGCTCTATTAAAATACGCTACAAATCTCTAAATACTACACTCTTCTAGAATTCAAATGAAAACATTATCCAAGACAACAGAAGGTCACTCGGAGGATAGCGAGTGGAATGGCAGGTATACCTTGAAGTCTTCTCAGCAACTCAAATAGCTATCTAATATCTGGCACACTCCGAGATACCTAGATCTGTACAAAAATGTGCAGAAGTATAGTATGAGTACACCGCAATGGTACCCAGTAAGTATTAAGACTAACTGCGGTAGGGTAGTGATGTGGTACAAGTCGATATACTTAATAGACATAAAACATGCGCAAACTATTAATATAAAGGAAAAAAATGGAAAGATGTAAGGCCCCGCAAAAAGTTTCGAAGAATTTGAGGTTTAATGGTGACAAGGTAGGCTAATGTGTTTGGAAGGTTGTAGATACAGACTTTTTGACTTGTGCAATGCATTGTGGAGTTGGTGAAAAATTTGCAGAAAAATGGCAATTTTATAGTCCATTTCGCAACCGCAGATATTTTTCGCTCGCTGCAGAACCATCGCAGAGTGAATTAGGAGAAGCTTAAATTTGAGGGCTATTTTTCAGTCCAATGTGCGACCGCATATTCATTTTGCGGATCGCATATCCTTCGCATATCAGCATGGAAAATGTTGGAGAGAGATTTTACGGTGCAGTGTGCAACCATCGAATCGACTGCGAATCACAGAATCGGCCGAAGACTTAACCAGGCCAGCCTAGATTTTTGGCGACCATTTTGCGGTCCAATTTTCGGACCACACAACCGTTCTACGATGCATTCCGCGATCGCAGTTTAGTACAACCTAGGTTATAATTGGGGATTTTCTACCAAACCTATTTTAAAAAAAGACATCTTGGGTCAGTATAGACGGATAATCTAATATTATAGAGAAAGGGGAGCATCTTAGAGAGAGAGAGAGAGAGGGAGAAGCCCCAACATTTCTACTCTTCAATACTCTTGCTCAAATCTTGGGAATTCAAGAAGGAAAGCTCCAAAGCCTTTTACTAAATAGGTAAGACCTTATGCCTAGCTTACATGCAGTGTCCTGTCATGTATTTATGAGTAAGATTTTATTATTATGGGTTTTATGGGATGGTTATTAAAAGCCTAAGCCCTCTATTTCGTATTTGGGGTGTGTGAGAAGAATGCGAGGTATGGTTCTTAACTTAAGGGTGTATCATTAGGTATGCATGTATCGATGAAGGTGATATGGAGGTTGTTGAACAATCGTGGGTAGGTTATTGTTTGAAATTAGTTGTGGGTGAAGGAAGGAATTCTATTATAGAATCTTGTAGTTGAATTTGAAAGTAAAGAAATGAAAGTATGAAATATAAAATGCGGCCATCGTGAAAAGAATGAAGATTATTATGTATGGCAAAATGCGCTAATGGAATGAAAGATTTAATGAAAGACCATGAGATGAATATGTATTTCTTTTATATGTATATAGAAAAATATTTTTGGGAGTATCGTTAGGTCACCGAGGAAGGCTGGGTTATAAATGCCCAAGACTGAAACTACATGTTTCGGTGTATGAGATGATTGACGGATAAATTCCTGTTATGATATGTTGAGATTATTTCCCCTTGATTTGGATGAATGGATAGTTATTAAGGACCAGGTCGACCCACACTGTATTGTGGTGAGACGGTCTATCCGATCGGGCGGAGATCGGACACTATGCCGCGCACATCTTGGTATTGGGTTTCTATGTCCACCCGCATACATTGGGGTGAGACGGCTTAGGAGATAGGCTTGAGATCTGACTCCATGCCATGTGCATGGTGGTGTGTCAATACTAAGGATCTCCCAACCTAAAATGAAAATGTTTACTTTAAGTTTTATTTTGTTTTAACTTGGCATTTAAATATGACTGATTTACTTACTACTTCCACGTTTTGCTCCTTTTATGTCGGCATTCCATTCCATGAAAGAGTATTTATATTTACATACTAATCCTACTCCATATGTACTAACGTCCACTTTGCTGGAGACGCTACATCTTTAATGGATGCAGGGGGTTCCTCAGCAGGCGGCATTGAACCTTGATAGCAGTGTACCCTCCACTCAACATATTTGGTGAGCCCTATTCTACACCGGGTCCCATATGTTGAATTGCCTTCATGTATATTACTTTTGAGTTATAGTTGGGGCCTTGTCAACGACACTTCCATATTGTACCCATGTTCACTTACAGGCTCTGTAGACATGTTGGGGGTTGTATTTTGATTGCCGTAACAAACTAGAAATGTTGTAGTAGTCGGACATATTCCCATCTGTAACTTTGAACTAGTAATATTTTGGTAAATATTAATGAAGTTCCTTCAGTAATGAAATATCACGTTGAATTCTTTCGTTCTCCCATTATCTAACATTTGTAACTCTTTTTTTTGGTAACTATCATGGGTCAACATGGCCACAACTCATAATGTATAACTATAAGTGGGTAAACACTGTATCAATGAACCATCGTTCTTAAAACATGTATACATATGGGACGTCAAGGCCTCTGACATACTGTACAAAATGAATCTTTGTCTACAAAGCCTATAAGATTATGCGACATCAAATGGGTTAGGGTACCGGCCTACCTATAAGTCTGTAGCAAAACTCTGACATGATGACTCATAGACTCGGCTACACTCCGAATGAGGTGGAGTCATACCGATCCTTCGCTGAATGCTAACCGCGTCTACTATGAGGGCTCGCCAAACTGATTATCTATACATGCAGGCATGAATGCAGCATCCCCAACAATAAGTCAACATTAATTAAAGACATATAAGAATCAACCAGAATCTCTAAAGTGCCATTGTATATGCATACTTATTATACTTATATATATAATGCTTTCCTTTGAGACTCTTATCCATATCGTATGATGAATGACTGCCCAACTGATCAGTGGTAACTGCCCGACCGGCCGTAGCGCGGTGGTAAATACATGACTGCCCGACCGGCCGTTGCTCGGTGGTAAATGTGCAACTGCCCAACCGGCCGTAGATCGGTGGTAAATGTATGACTGCATGACCGGCCGTAGCTCGGTGGTAAATGAATATGCATGACTGCCCAACCGGTCGTAGCACGATGGTAAATGAATATGCATGACTGCCCAACCAGCCATAGCACGGTGGTAAATGAATATGCATGATTGCCCAACCGGCCACAACACGGTGGTAAATGAATATGCATGATTGCCCAACCGTCCGTAACTACGGTGGTAAATGCATGAAGATGCATGTATCACTATATTATAAATATTAACATCTTTATCATATACCTCGATAGAAACTTAGGAACATACTTAGACATGCTTGAATATCATTTTACAAGAATGAATAACATAAGCATCTTTAACTCCTAAGAGTAGCACCACTTATGGAATAGCATTACGTATACGTATCCTTAATTGGATCATGCCAAAAGAAGAAAGAGTTAGCCTTAACATACCTGAGCCGATTCTCTTGACAATCCCTTTAATACACGTCTTTCATGACAAAACACGTGACGCCAAGATCGGAGTAGGGAACAATCCGTATGATATTCTTGAGAAAGATTTTACTGTTCTCTCCTAGAATTGTAAATCCTGTTGCTATTACACAGTATAATTTCGTATGAAAATTCTTGCTGAAGACCTGTCACTTAGAAGATGTAAGTATCTTGATTCGTGAAATAAAGAGAGGCTAGCATAAAACCATGTCTTAATGGGGTTAGAATGCCTCCTATATTTGTGGGTTTGTGGGCTCCACTTGAATAATGACTAAGCCATAAAACACCTTATAACATAACATCCTTAGTCACATTTAGGCTTCATTAACTTCACACATGCTGCTACGTTAAGGAGATTAATCAACCTTATCCAAATAAACTAATTAATTATCCAAAGTCCTTAATTAATTACCCCCCGATTCCTTAATTATCTTGCTAATTCCCATTAAATCAATAATTCACATAATTAAGAATTATCTCAAAGTACTTAAAATACTACTCGCTTTTAACATACTTTATACACCTTACTATCATGGTCATGCGGTACCATATAAAATCAATACATACACTATTATTTTATTAAAACATCCATATTAAAATACATATATTTTCTCAACTCCTAATTTTCCTAATCTCATATAAAGAGTACAAATTTCGTACGCTTAATTCTTAACATGGTAAAAATATAACCTTCTTTTCTTTTGAGAAAATAGTTTCTATCTTTACAATACAGAAAATCTCATAAACTTTCTTGTATTCTGTGTATATTTTAAAGCATATTCGAAAGTAGTAGTATTAATAACTATATAAAATCATATTTTTCAAAACTTCTTTTATAAAAATATTTCACTTAACATACCATATCAAATGTATATAACGGTATCAAGAAGGTTAAACTTACGAGGTCTTATAATAATATAGTCACAAATCCTCTATAACCTCATGAATGGTCTTAATCCCTTCAAGCTCATATGGATTACTACGACTCATCCTAATATTAGAGTACGGGATGTAACATCCTTCCTCCCTTTAGAAACATTCGTCATCGAATGTTAACTATTAGGGATTTATAAACCTTTCGCTAGGGTCTCCTATGTAAACTAAACTAAAACCCAAACTATATATGAAGTCTCGACTATTCACAACCTTTTGTACTTGGATATCTCGTATCTTCTTTATCTTTACCTTACTTAACTTTCAATCTCGTATTGTATCTTCTGTTTCTTTCATAACCTCCCTTCCACATAGGTGAAAATTATGCCTTAAAACTCTACTGTGATACCTGCACCTCTGGTGCATACAAAATCTGGCGAAAACTTCATACTGACCTCTTACGACTCAGTTCTATGGCATGATCTGGAAATAAAAGAAGGTTAAAATTTCCTAAATGCCTTATAGCCTCTTAGTTATAAATGTGGCATGCAACACACCCATAAGTGAGACCCTACTAGGCACGACTTTGCAGACTACCTAGGACACGACCTGCTCTAATACCACTTTGTCACGCCCCAAACCTGGGGAAGTGTGGCTGGCACCCGGGCCGTACTGTCCCAAGAGAACCACTCTGTAACTCCTTGTTTTGGTAACTATCATCGGCCAACATGGCCACAACTCGTAATGTATAACTATAAGTGGGCAAACGAAGTATAAATGAACCATCGTTCTTAAAACATGTATACATATGGGTCGCCAAGGACTCTGACATACTGTACAAAATTAACCTATGTCTACAAAGCCTCTAAGATTATGGACATCAAATAGGTCAGGGTACCGGCCTACCCATAAGTCTGTAGCATAACTCTGACACGATGACTCATAGACTCAGCTGCACTCCGAATGAGGTTGAGTCTTACCGATCCTTCCCTGAATGCTAACCTCGTCTACTAATAGGGCTCGCCAAACTGATTATATATACCTACAGGCATGAATGTAGCATCCCCAACAAAAGGATGTCAGTACGAAAAATGTACCGAGTATGTAAGGCGGAAATGAAATATAACAATAAGTCAACATTAATTAAAGACATATAAGAATCAACCTAAATCTTTGAAGTGCCACCATATATGCATACCTATTATACTTATATATATAATGCTTCTCTATATAAAATCATATTTTTCAAACCTTCTTTTACAAAAATGTTCCACTTAACATACCATATCAAATGTATATAACGGTATCAAGAAGGTTAAACTTACGAGGTCTTATAATAACATAATCACAAATCCTCTATAACCTCATAAATGGTCTTAATCCCTTCAAGCACATATGGATTATTATGACTCATCCTAATATTAAAGTACGGGATGTAACATCTTTCCCCCCTTTTAGAAACATTCGTCCTTGAATGTTAACTCTTAGAGATTTATAAAACTTTCGCTAGGGTTTCCTCTGTGAACTAAACTAAAATCCAAACTATATCTGAAGTCTCGACTATTCACAACCTTTTGTACTTGAGTATCTAGTATCTTCTTCACCTTTACCTTACTTAACTTTCAATCTCGCATCATATCTTCTGTTTCTTTCATAACCTCCCTTCCACATAGGTGGAAATTACTCCATAAAGCTCTACTGTGATACCTGCACCTCTGGTGCATACAAAATCTAGCGAAAGCTTCATACTGACTTCTTACGACTCAGATCTATGGCATGATCTAGAAACGAAAGAAGGGTAACATTTCCTAAATGCCCTATAGCATCTCAGTTATAAACATGGCACGCAACATACCCATAAGTGAGACCCTACTAGGCACGGCTTTGTAGACTCCCTAGGACACGACCTTCTCTACTACCACTTTATCATGCCCCAAACCTGGGGAGGCATGGCTAGCACCCAGGCCGTACTGTCCCGAGCGAACCACTTTGTAACTATTTTGTTTGGTAACTATCATGGGCCAACATGGCCACAACTCATAATGTATAACTATAAGTGGGCAAACGTTGTATCAATGAACCATCTTTCTTAAAACCTGTATACATATGGGCCGTCAAGGCCTATGACATACTGTACAAAATGAACCTATGTCTACAAAGCCTCTAAGATTATGCGACATCAAATGGGACAGGGTACCCGCCTACCCATAAGTCTGTAGCAAAACTTTGACACGATGACTCATAGACTCGGCTGCACTCCGAATGAGGTGGAGTCTTACCAATCTTTCGCTGAATGCTAACCTCGTCTACTATGAGGGCTCGTCAAACTGATTATCTATACTTGCAGGCATGAATGCAGTGTCTCTGACAAAAGGACATCAGTACGAATAATGTACCGAGCATGTAAGGCGGAACTGAAACATAACAATAAGTCAACATTAATAAAAGACATATAAGAATCAACCTGAATCTCTAAAGTGCCACTGTATATGCATACTTATTATACTTATATATATAATGCTTCTTTTTGAGACACTTATCCATATCGTATGATGCATGACTGCCCAACTGATCAGTGGTAACTGCCCGACCGGTTGTAGCGTGGTGGTAAATGCATGACTGCCCAACCGACCATAGCTCAGTGGTAAATGTGTAACTGCCCAACCGGCTGTAGCTTGGTGGTAAATGAATATGCATGGCTGCCCAACAAGCCGTAGCACGGTGGTAAATGAATATGCGTGACTGCCCAACCGTCTGTAGCACAGTGGTAAATAAATATGCATGACTGCCCAACCGGCCACAGCACGGTGGTAAATGAATATGCATGAGTGCCCAACCGGCCGTAGCACGGTGGTAAATGCATGAAGATGCATGTATCACTATATTATAAACATTAACATCTTTATCATATACCTCGATAGAGACTTAGGAACATACTTAGACATGCTTGAATATCATTTTACAAGAATGAATAACATAGGCATCCTTAACTCCTAAGAGTAGAACCACTTATGGAATAGCATTACATATACGTATCGTTATTTTGATCGTGCCAAAATAAGAAAGGGTTAGCCTTAACATACCTGAGCCGATTCTCTTGACAATCCCTCTAAAACACGTCTTTCGCGACAAAACATGTGACGTCAAGATCAGAGTAGGAAAAAATCCGTATGATATTCTTGAAAAAGATTTTACCGTTCTCTCCTAGAATTGCAAATCATGTTGCTATTACATAGTACAATTTCGTATGAAAATTCATGTTGAAGACCCGTCACTTAGAATATGTAAGTATCTTCATTCGTGAAAAAAAGAGAGGCTAGCATAAAATCATCTCTTAATGAGGTAAGAATGCCTCCTATATTTGTGGGTTTGTGGGGCCCACTTGAATAGTTCCACCTTATAACATAACATCCTTAGTCACATTTAGGCTTGATTAACTTCACACACGCTGCCACGTTAAGGAAATTAATCAACCTTATCCAAATAAACTAATTAATTAGCCAAAGTCCTTAATTAACTACCTCCCGATTCCTTAATTATCTTGCTAATTCCCATTAAATCAATAATCCATATAATTAAGAATTATTTCAAATTACTTAAAATACTACTCACGTTTAACATACTTTATACACCTTACTATCATGGTCATGTGGTACCATATAAAATCAATACATACACTATTATTTTATTAAAACATCCATTTAAAATACATATATTTTCTCAACTCCTAATTTTCCAAATCTCATATAAAGAGTACAAATTTGTGTACTCTTAATTCTTAAAATGATAAAAATATAACCTTCTTTTCTTGTGGGAAAATAATTTCTATCTTTACAATACAGAAAATCACACATAAACTTTCTCATATTCTTTGTATGACAAGGTGGGTTGCTCTGATGGTAAGCACCCTCCACTTCCAACCAAGAGGTTGTGAGTTTGAGTCACCCCAAGAGCAAGGTGGGGAATTCTTGGAGTGAAGGATGCCGAGGGTCATTTGGAAACAGCCTCTCTACCCCAGGGTAGGGGTAAGGTCTGCGTACACACTACCCTCCCCAGACCCCACTAGTGGGATTATACTGGGTTGTTGTTGTTGTTGTT
>AWOL01S0045265.1:0-11145 GCA_000715115.1 Nicotiana otophora
ATATTCTCAGCTGAATATTCTGGAAGTGGTAAGTTTTTATGGCGGGAATTCCTTGCCACGTTTCTCGAGTACCATAATGTCTTTTTCAGAATCGATGTGCCGTTTGTCACATCTATTTAATGCACACACTACGTGGCTTCTTACGATTGGCTCTGCAGTTTCTCAGCGCCTTTTAGGGTTCTTTTCTTGCGGCTGTGCCAGTCACGAAGTGACGGTTCCATTAAGACACTTCGTAATGACCAATTTTAACAACTATTGTGTCTTCTTATAAATACTTCATTCTTTTTTATTTCCTGGAGTCTTCCTTCTTCAGCATCCATTACATTAATCTTTCTTTGTATTTCTGCATCCTTTCTTCTGTATTTCCTTGGATAATCATGTCTTCGTTAACGCCAGATTCTCACAGAGTTGTGATTGTTGATGAACCTGCTCCTTCTACTGCCCCTACTAGAAGTAGGAGAGGTGGTAGACTTTGTAGCCTTGGTTCATTATCTAACCGTGGTTCCTCTTCTCAAAGTAGTTCTGCTAGGCCATCTTCTTCTAAACCTAGGGCTCTTTTAATCCCCAGATCTTCTTCTAGGAATAAAGATTTAAATGAACCTGTGCGTGAATCTACAGTTGTAGAAATTATTCCTCAAGAATTTTCTTTTATAATTTATCGTGAAACCATGAGAAATCAAGTTTCTTCTATAGCTTCCCTCAATCTGCTGAACTTTAGCCGAGTTCAATAACTACCGGTCTTCTTTCTTGGTCTGACGAGAGTCTCATTGGAAACCGGATTTCCCAGTTTTAGTCCCTGGTGCCAACCAAAAAATCATCATTAATCATGTCGGTTACTCTTTTGTTTATACCTACCATTTTACTTTGGGGTTCAAGTGATGGTAGGCTATAATCTTGTATTTTAGTCATTTATTGCACTCTAAATTACTGCACTTTAATTGAGTTGGAGTTTTAATCGCTAGTATTTTGCAATAATTATGTGTTTTATGCCTTGTAGGAGTGATTCCGATCTATGTAGATATTGTGGGATGAATTCATGTTATTTTGAAGCTTTGAAGTCTGAGTAAAAGCCCAAGAATTAAGTTGGGATCGTGTTCGGAGATCAACGGATGATGCACTTTAAGAACGAAACGAATAATCGAACAGGCATATTGCGCATTGTCCAGTAAAATGCAAATAACTTTTAGCACAGAAATTCGTTTGGGCTCCACAAAATATTGTTGGACAACTATTTAAAAGGGCTACAAATTTCATGTTTTACACTTTCCTAAATTCCCAACTGATACCACCCATGTGCGCCACCAAGTGCATGATTGCGTATTGGGCGCGTACTTGGGGCAGAACGGTGTGCAAAATGCGCGACCAAGTGTGCGAGCAAGTCCCCAGGTGCGCGACCGCGCATGTCCTGTCCGGGAAGAGTCCTATTTCGCTAAGAAAAGGGTAGTTTCATCCGTTTTGTTTTGGGGGCAGATTAAATACCCCAAAACACCATTTTAGAGCCAATTTTGACATACCAAGACTTAAGAAAGCTAAGGAGAAGAGGAATAAGTTAGAGCACAAGGATTTCATCCTTCCTTCCTCACTCAAGATCAGGTTTTGGATTGTATTTATGTTTTCCTATACTTTTGTTTCATTTGTGAAGAACTTCTCCATGTTTATGGAGTAGAACCTTTTGGTTTTTGATGGATTTGGTGTATTGATGGTTGTTTGCGGATTATAACTCTAGTATTATGTATTTGAATCGTTTTTCGAAGATTTAATTGTGCATCTATGTTCACTTGTTCTTGTAATCAAGAGAGGTATAACTTGTAATATATTTGCACTATATTGTTGGTTGGGTTCATAGATTCTTCTAAGTAATCGAAAGAGGCTAGTTGAATCCTTGGTTAAACCTAGTTAGGAGGATAATCGAAAGAGGTTCTCCTAAAGACCAATCCATTACGAATTGGTTCATATTGTGAGGTTAAGACTTAATTGAGAAAGGAGTTTCTACTAAACATTTGTGTTGATAATTAAGTGAATTCGAGAGATTCACTTGAACATTAGAAGTAAATTATCTAGAGTTAAATCCCGACTAATTATCTTTCACCTATCCTATCAAACCATATTTTCTCCCATTGATAACTTCCTTGCTTACCTTTGTTGTGATTGTCATTAGTCAATAGCTTTAGATTCTTAGTTATTTGTAGTTAGAATTCATATATATATCAACTGTTGATCCTCCTGGATAGCAATCTAGCTACAAACTACGATAATACTATTTAAATCCAATCCTTGTGGACACGATAATTATATTATACTATCTGTGACTAACGAGCACAATTTTTAAGTGTGTGTTTTGCGCTCGTCAATTTAATCACTACCGGTCTTCTTTCCTTGGTTCGACGAGAGTGTTACACCATGTGCGTCCCAAGGTGGCGTAATGAAGACTTTTTAATCATTATTTAAATGACTTTAAAGTCATAATATGTCTATATATGATGTTTGGATAGAAAATATGAAGTTTGAAAAAAATAGGATTAAAGTTGCGGAAAAACCGACGAAGGATTTGCCCTGCAACAGAGCTTTTTGAGAAATATATTTCATATGATATATGAGGTTTTATGGGACATATTACATACCAAATTTAATGTCTTGGAATGTAGTTTCTAATGCACTTAACCGTTCAGTCATACGACATCCGGATAAAAAAAATATAAACGTCGGAAGATGGACGAATGAGAGGGTGCCAAGCTAGCACCTTTTGACTTTTCAAACGTTGATAACTATGTCTTAACTCGTCTCTCTCATCATTTTCACATAGAACCCGACCATAGAACCTGTATTTGAGCTCTCTAATAGTGTTTCAAATAATATTATCATCTCGGGCACGGAATCAAGAAGCGATAACATTAAAACGATCCCTACGACGTAAGTATCGTTATATCGCCTCTCTTTTTATTTGTAGTTTGAGATTTGGAATGTATTTAATAGTTAAAAAATTCCTAATTTCTGTATTTAAGTACTTAAATATCAAGGAAGGTTGATAAATTCGTTTTCTAATAGTTAGAATTCACGGGACAGTGATCAGAAGTCGTGAGTTCGAGTTATTTGACTTGTAGTGGGCTGTTTTGTGGGTTGTTTCGTGTTGCCTTTGGTCTGTCTATTTTTATATTGTTTAATGGAATTTTGGAGGACAAATGGTGTGTAGAAACACCACATAATGACGGAATGGTGGGCTGTTCATTTATCGTTACATTTTTTAAGTTGTTTGACACTACTTTAGTTGTCGTTTTATGTATGAAGTGATTATGATGTGTGGGCTGTTTTGTGGTATATTGTGATGGAAATAAGGTTGAAAAATGATGCTTATATGTTATTATTATTATGTTCTTGTTGTTGTTGGTATATGGTATTGGAGGAGGAGGGCCTAGTTACAGGGGAGATGTTACCCAAATTTACGTAAACGAGCTACTAATTTAAGTTGAGGACTTAGCCTTTACTCAGTACTGATTTTGAATCTCCTTATGATGTGGTAGATTGGATTGAGTTGTTTGAAGAATTTCTTGTAAGGTATTAAGGACTCAACGGAGTTAAGGTATATTAAGGCTATCCCTCATTTCCTTTTGGTATGATCCGTACGATACAAACAAAACGAGCAAATATGCAACTTTCATAAATGACTATACTCATAGAAATACTAGGGATGCCTATATTCTTGATTCTCCATGTGAATTATTATTATATCATCTGTTCATAGGTCTCAGAAAAATATGTATCTGATAAAGTTTGTCCGAAAGGCATATTGATTTTATGATATTCAAGAAATCTTATTAATGTATTTCTTATGCATTTAATGCATTTATACATGTACATTTACCCATAATCAGAAGGCGTTATATACGCGTATATTATATGTATATGGGATATGGGAAGAGGTTATGGCATTATATACGCACTACCACCTGATCAGCTGGTATACGTTGATGATTTGCCCACAGTGGCCGAGATGATATGATGGGATGCCCTCAGAGGCTTGATAATGTTATGAACGCATATACCTATGCATGGTATGACATTTATACGCACATGCATGACATTATAATATTAAATGATTCACAGATCTATTCAGACTTATATGTCGAGTCCTTTACTCCATGTTTCTCTCATGTCTATGATTTACTGATTTTCATTCCTTACATACTCAGTACTTTATTTGTATTGACGTCCCTTTTTCCTGGGGATGCTGCGTTTCATACCCGCAGGTCCCGATAGACAGTTTGAGAGTTCTCCAAATAGGCTATCGGCTCAGTGGAAGGTGTTGGTGAGCTCCATTTGCTCCGGAGTTGCTTGTTTGGTCAGTATGATTTAGACGTGTATTGTTTGGTATGGAGGGTCTCTGTCCCGACCTTTATGATATTTATGTACTCTTAGAGGCTTGTAGGCATATGTCATATATATGGATACTGGTATGGCCTTATAGGCCAGTACGTCATATGTATAAGTTGGTATTTCACATTGTATTCTACTTATCTCACGGCAACCTCTCCGACTCAGTTATCTATGATAGTATGATACGAAAAGATATGTCGTGTTGGTATTTGATTGAGTAAGGTACCGAGTACCCATCGTACCCCATCGGTTTGGGTCGTCGCAGAGAGTGTCATTGGAAACCGGATTTCCCAGCTTTAGTCCCTGGTGCCAACTAGAGAATCACCTTTTATCATGTCAGTTACTCTTTTCTTTATACCTACCATTTTACTTTGGGGTTCAAGCCTCATATTGATCCAGTAATCATTGAGTTTTATCGTTACTTCAACATGTGTCTTGGCCAGGTTGGCCCCATTGTATGGAGGACTGTAGCATGCCTTCGTTATTTGTCGGATCTGGTTTCCGTCCCTTTTACCTTTCGGCGCTTGCTTCATCTTTACTCCTCCAAGTTGTTTTCGTGAATGAGTTTTTTCTCTCGTAGCTAAAAGTAAGAGAGTGCTGGTTAGCTCTGAAGATGATCGAGACCGTGGCTGGTATGCCCGTTTTGTTGCTGCCCCCACTAGTGGATTAGTGGGTGAAGAAAATATGTCTTTCCTAGAAAAATGGAAATTTACACGTAAGTATTATTCTTTTTTTATTTTTATATATCTTGAATAATTTCATGTAATCACATACCCGTTTTCCAGCAACCATGGAAGTCTTTGATGAGATTCCCGACTTTCGTGCTTGGGTAGAAAAGATGCTAACTGCTGCCCCCATGGACAAAAGATCTTGGAAATTCCTTTCTAAAATATTTGATTGGAAAGTGAAGACACACGGTACTTTTTACCTTCATAGTTCTTCTTTTCCTCTTACTTGTTTCTACAAGAATTTCTCATCCTTCCCTTTTCTTTTTGTTAGGATTTTCTATTCGTGGCATTAGTCCTACATATGTTCCATCAACACTTTCCGTGAGTCTAGCTCAGGAACAAATTTTGAGTGCTTCTTCCTCCAAAAGGAAAACTGACGAAGCCTGTGGCTCTAATGATGAAGAAGAAATAGAGGAAGGATCTTTGGTGAGAAAGCCACGCGTCAGGAGACGTGTGGTTTCTGATGATGAAACTCCTCCCTCTCATGACCTTCCCTCAAGGCTTGAAGAGCATTATTCACATGATCTGCTATCAACTGCTTTAGAGCGTCTTGTTCTACAATTTGTTCGTCCTCATATGGATCATTAGCGTGTGTTGTAGACCTCTGTCATGACCCAAAATCTGACTAGCCGTGATGGCACCTAACCTCACCCGCTAGGTAAGCCAAATAACAACAACAACAACAACAACAACAACAACAATATCCTAGTATAATCCCACTAGTGGGGTCTGGGGAGGGTAGTGTGTACGCAGATCTTACCCCTACCCTGGGGTAGAGAGACTGTTTCCAATAGACCCTCGGTATCCTTCCCCCCAAAAACTCCCCACCTTGCTCTTGGAGTGACTCGAACTCACAACCTCTTGGTTGGAAGTGGAGGGTGCTTACCATCAGAGCAACCCAAGGACTGGCTCTAATAAGATTCAATTAATATTTAACTGGCTCAATACACTCCCCAAGGACTAGTAGTACAAATCATGGGCTTCTAAGATTTGAATTTACAAAGTTGGTATGAAATAAAATACATCATCTGTTTGAAATATACATGAACATGTTAATAATTCTAAAGGTACCAAGAACAAGAGGCAGTTGTGACTGGATCGCAGATGCACCTTCAATGCTAGCTCTACCATGCACAACAACATTAGCATCCAAAATCCGTATGCAAGGTGCAAAAATATAGTATGAGTACAACCGACCCCATGTACTCAATAAGTAACAAACCTAACCTTAGGTTGAAAGTAGTGACGAGCTTATACCAAGGTCAGAGTCCACACCCATATCCAATAACATCTCATAACAATAAAATTAAGGCAACACAAAGAATAACTCAATAATAAGATGCTCAACTCGTTCACAGTTCTGAAAAAATAAACATTTTCTTTTCAAGTATAATAGTAAAAATCAATTCTTTTCACGAAAATCACCAAAATATGAGTAAGTCTGAAAACTGTGATATTTCCCAAAAACTTTCTTCCACAATAGAAAATTTCATTTTCAAATAGCATGAGGAAAGTACATCTCTATGCCTACATGTCAATCTGTGTGCCAATGTAATGCATCATAGTGATAAAACCATATGCATACTCCCATAATATCAATTCACTCAGTCTTCCTAGTCACTCAATCCTCTCAGTCACTCAGTTCTCCCAATCACTCAATCCCCACAGTCATTCATGCCTCATAGTCACTCAATCCTCCCAAATCACTTGGCACTCGCACTCAGTAGGTACATGCGCTCACTGGGGGTGTGTACAAACTCCGGAGGGGCTCCTTCGGCCCAAGTGCTATAATCTGCACGGACAACTCATGTGCTATAGTATCAATATATGTATCCGTACGGATACCTCACGTGCTATAATAAGCCTAGAAGGCATGCTGTAGGCGGGCAACCCCGATCCACATAATAATAAAGTTTATAAAGCCAATATGGCCTGTTGCGGCGTGCAGCCCGATCCTATAATTATCCTCGCAATCTGCCCCTCGGCCTCACTCAGTCATCAATCTCTCCAGTCTCTCTTTCATGGGCTCACAATATCATGAAAATAGCCCGAAAATGATGATATGATGTATCAATAAATAACAACAGAGACTGAGATATGATATGTATGACGTGAATATGATTGAGTATGAATTTTCAATTTAAAATAAATAATTCACAGCAATATGACCTATGTGGGTCCCAATAATACTGGCACATAGCCTCAACATGGTTTTTAATATGATCCTCAGCTCAATTTCTTTAGCACATAAAACTACATAGAAAATACCAAGATTATTGACTACACGGTTCTATGGAATTTGACCAAGTCACAATTCCTACGGTGCACGCACACACGCCTATCACCTAGCATGTACGTCACCTCAAAACCAATCACATAACACATAATTCGGGGTTTCATACCCTCATCTCCAAGATTAGAAAAGTTACTTACCTCAACAAGACGAACCCAACGTCGAGCAAGCTAATTAATACTCAGGAAATTCCATTCTGCGCGTATCGACCTGTGAATGCCTTCTTGTCTCCTCAATTCAATGTCAACGATCCGAAACTGAAATTCACCCCTTAATGATACTACAACGATCTACTATACTAAGTAACTTCAATCTACAATATCAACATCTAATGAGATCAATATTAGTAGCCAATTCCATAGTTTGGGCCATTTAGACAATTTACCAAACACCTAATGGGCATACATTTATACATTTCTTAACCATAGAATTAGTTCTTCCAACTACCATCATTTACCAACAATTCATCCCACCATCATTCTTTAACAATTTATAATCCTAACATCACATGTGTGACCAACCATTCTCACTCAACCAACAAAATTCCATCAAATAATCACCTTTCAATTTCTACAATGGGTATTCATTTAAATTGAGAATTTAGGCTTTCAATCACTATACCATGAGTTTCAATACTTGATTCATACTCATATTTTCATTATAAATCCATACATATATACATAATACTGTCACACCCAAGAATCATACTTCTTATGACCTACTTTTAATCCAAATCCCAAAATTGAAAACTAGGGTATGGAACCTTACCTCTTTGATGAAGATCGTATGATTAGCTTCCTTGATTCTTGGAGATTGGTGCAAGATTGGATGATTGGAATGTTAGGTTTACTCCTTTTCTCTCTAAAATGCTCTTACATCTCTATAAAATATCAGGTTTTAACTCAAAAATGACTCAAACCATCTCCCTACTCGGCCTTGGAGGTATTAAATGAGCTCCACATTCGCGGCCGCGCACCTGGGCAAGTGTCCGCGCATCCGGCCGCGCACATGAGGTAGAAAGTCTTAAATATGAGCGGCCGTGCATCTGGGCGCTCATATGACACAGGTCCAGTAAAATGGACATAACATTTTGTATATATATCCAAATGACAAACGGTTTAATGCGTTGGAAACTAGATTCAAAGGGTTTTAATTTGATAGGTTATACATCATAAAACGCTTTATATATTGAGAGTTATGCTCGTTTAAAATTAGATCTTGTGCAAACTCACTTGAAACTTTATCCCATCATATAATTTTCAACTTGACTTAGCCTTAGGGCTCTTCTTAGACCATAAACCATTCTTAATGCACCTCATACATATATTATCACGGTCAATTGATATCATTTAACTTATCAGTCTTGTTCATATCCGAATTAATATAATTTGCACCCGCCAATCTTTTTAATGGTCTTAAAATACTTCGAAAATTTTTGGGGTGTTGCAACCTCTCAGGTGAACCTTCACGGGATTGTTGAGGGGATCTCGTTGAGGAGGGGAGAGATGGAGTTCCATCCCGTTGGTTCAACTGATCATTTTCGTTAGCAATTGACATAGTTGGTTGTCAAAAAACAGATTTTGGAAAGTGAAAAGATTTTCAGTTTTCCGGTAACGGAACCAGTTTGTTTAACCAAAAATAGAATTCTTGGTCAAAGCCAATATTTAGAAAAAAACGAGTTACTGATAACCAAAATTTACTTCACTTTCCCAATAATCTTAGGGGAAAAGAAAAAAGTGATGTAGATGATTAGCCAAGAAAAATAAGGAATGGACTAGCAATCAATCCCCAAAATTAAGGTTGAAAACTTTCAAGCATAAAGCAAAGAATTATAGTATGTATTTCAGTAATAATCATAACTTGTCCTTACCAGATGAAATTCTTATGCTTATATAGGAGCATGCAATCATAACGGGTCTCATACTTAATTTGGACTAATTAAGGGCATTAATTACTTCGATTGTCCATTACTATAGATAACCGTAATTGACATATTTATGACTAAAGATTCCTTATAACTGCTCTTGAATCCCCTTCCTTATATACTTTTGATTCGTGTATCTTTCCTTCTTTACGGTCTTTATTCATTTCGTTCCCATTTCTCCCGTGATAACTGCCAGGCTCGGTTCTTTTCTCTTATGCTACTGCGTGAGTGTTTCTCCCGTACTTTCCATGCATTCTTAATTTAGTTAATTGAGAATGCCACTTGTCGTTATATCGACGCTCCACGCGTCATGACTCGTCAGCTTACTGATGCTCCACGTGTCATGTCTTTTTTCCACCAATACAACAAGTTTTTTGGAGCTATAGTAAAAGGTTTTTCCTGTGAAAGAAGTTACTAAAAAATTATTTTGAGCAATAGTGAAAAACAAATGTGTGAAATAAGTTACTAAATGTAGCTTATCCTTAGAACTAAAAGAAATTTTTAATTTTTTTCCTATACTAGATAAGAACATTCTTCCCAAATACCTACATTTATCAAACCGGTAAGGACATGAACTCCCTCATATATTATCGACAAGATCTCTAACTAAGTGTCATAACTCCGCCCTCTCTTTTAATTTGGTGATATCATAGTCTACATTTTACTTACATTAAATTGAAAATTATAATTAATGTCTCTCGTAATAACTACTTTCTCCGTTCACTTTTACTTGTTTACTATTCTAAAAATAAATTTTAATTTTTAGCATATCAAGAGAAGACAAATTTTTTTTCCTGTTATACCCACAATGTTAATTACTCATTTCAAATTATTTTCTCAAATTCATTAAAAATATATACATCAATTAATATGAGTATCATGATAAATTATGCATTTCATTTATTATTTTTTAAGGGGTGTGCAAAGTTCATGGTGGACAAGTAAAAATGAACGGAAAGAGTACTTCAACTTATTTTATTTTTTAAAATAATACTGATTGTAATAAATCTTACACGGCATCTCTTGTAATTTGCACTCAAAATCGCCTATTGAAAAGCTTGATCTAACAAAAACTGTTTGTATAAAACTAACAAAAGCACTTTGATTTGGCTAAACACAAGATGCAATTATTCATAAATAATTTTTTCTGAATTTTCATTTTACAAAATACTTTTCAAAATAAGTAGATTTTGAAAATTTGGCCAAATAGACTCGAAGTGGGCGTTTGGACATAAGAATTGCAAAATTCAGGGAAAAAGTGATTTTATTTTTTCAAGTAAAAATGATATTTGAAAAATAGAATGTGTTTGGACATGAATACAATTTGGAACTATTTGTAAATTTTTGTGAGTGATGTGAAATGAAAATTTTTAAAAATATTTTTTTGGAGTTTTTTAAATTTTTGAAAAATTTCAAAATTTAATTTCAAGTGCAATCTCAAATTTTCATGGACAAACAATTTCGAAAAAAAAAATGAAAAATTTCCCGAAAAGTCGATTTTTTTTATGGTCATATGGGCCCGAAGATCACTTCCTTTTTCTTAAAAAGTTGGTCAAACATCCTAACTCTCTAAAATAATAATTTGTTTCCTCAAAAATTAAGAACATCAAAAAAATTGGCCAAACAAGTTACTCCTATAAAGCTAATGACTGCCTCGAATATGCTTAAAAGAAGCGTTACCAGAAGAAAGACAGGAGTAAACTTATTTCATTTGAAAATCTTAAAAAGGAAATTAGCGCGGTTGAGTCCTGTTGGGGCGCGGGCGGGTTTTGTTTTGTTTTAGATATAGAAATACAAATAGAGTAAACAGTTGTAAAATTGATACATTT